>CM047904.1:10130653-10151440 GCA_026229545.1 Pistacia atlantica
TTTTGAGATTTTTATACTATTTTTTAGTTTTTTAATTTAAAGACCGAGTATTATCTGCGGGCTGACCAGATTAGTGATGACCCGAGTATGAAATATGAATGTCTGATCCGGTTTAACACCAATTATCAATCAATCAAAATTGATAAACAATTTAATTTTACAAACTTTCTCTCGTAACTTCAATCTAGCAGATTACAATTAATTAACTCGCAATTGAGCAAACAAACTTATATCAAGCAAACGAGACTCATTTACAAGCTGACCAATTACAAAGTGAAAAAAAGTTTGTAAATTCGATTATAAGATAAGATCGTCCATTATCATGATTTAAAATAAGAGTAATACTACAAATACAAAGAAATTTAAAAAAAATTTATATACAAAGTGATATGATAGAAAATGAACGAAAGAGTGATATGATAGGCTTATTTGGTATATTATTTAAAATATGATACTTTAAATAAACTATTTTAAGTTGAATTGAGTTGGATTAAATATAAAAGGATGAGATTATAAGAATATTTTAGTATAATATTTAAAAATTATATTAGATAAACTGTTCAATAGTTGTTTGGTACATTTTTTGAAAATATTTAGATTATGTGTAACCCCCTATATTTATTAATTTAGCTAAACTCCCACCCAAAAAAAAAAAAAAAAAACTTTAAAAATTAACAAAAACACTCTCACAATGAAACTTTAAAAATTAACAAACATACCCCCCAAAAATGAAGCCGTCAACGACGATTAAAATATGGCTGTTTCAGGCCAGATCATGATGGATCTAGTTGAAAATGGCAAGATCGATGCACAACTGGTCATATTCGATCGATCATGCGTCGTTCCACTGAAGATTATTCATCATATATTATTTGATTCCAATTTGCATACAATATACAATACACATCCTTAGACCTTTATTGGATAAATGTTTTATATTCACTCTATCATTCATTTACGTCACTTGAAACACCTAATCTGATTAAGTAATCATAATCGCCGCTATCGACACCACCACCACCATCACCACTGTCGTCGCCACCGCCACCATCGCCCTAGCCACCAGCAGCAACTTCATTTTCATCATGTGCAACATCCCAAAATGGGTCTAGTAGTCGGCGTTTGTTGTCTTGTAGTTGTCGGCTCTCCCTTCTTTCCTATACCTGCATCATCATGCAGCTTATCATACCCAAGGTCACCATGCCCCACTGAGTTCGATTCAATAGCTGCATGCCCAAGGCCATAGTATGTATAAATTAGGAACAGTATCTGGAAAGACAAAATAAGGCCAAGAGAACTAGTACTAAAACTTCATATAAAATGCAAGAACAAATTAATAATATTAAGAATGAGAAAAAGAAAGCACTATAAACCCTAACATGCATTTAACTAAGAATTGATGATATTATTAAGCAAAATTTTAAGCACATGCTATTACGAAATATTCAATTTGTGAAAAGAAACTAAGATTCTACTGATCCAATTTTTTAATCTCTGTCTAAAAAGAAATAAGTACATTTTCTCACCAAACATAATATTCGCGCTTCTTTAAACAAACATGAAACAATTATATATACCATTGTAGTATGTTTCTTCACCAGCCACCACCTCACTCACAACTGAGTCTTTCTGACAAGCTATTCGCAAGTGTACGAAATTGTGTAAGTAATAAGGTTCGAGTAACAAGTGTCGAATCTCAAGAGAACTACTACTACCAAATACCAAACTAATATATTTTATTACTATTTTATTAATCATATTTTAAGAATGATTTAATGGAAAATAAAACTAATTAAAAACTAAACAAAAACAGAATTTTATTAATACTTTGATAAAAATATCTATATGACTAAACCTATGGCACAAATTTCACACCAATTTAATCATATACATTGACAATTATTGTTAACCTAATTAAGCTTATTCTAAAGGTCAAATTATCTAATATTTCACTAACTTTCTCTCGAACAATTAGTGAATTAACCCTTAAGCAACAACCCAAAATATCTCTAAGTTAGATTTAGAAGTTAAAAGATCATTAAGTTCTATGGAATTTACCAGAGCCTCACCAATCGCGGTAACCTATCTCTAGCGTTCACTCAATCTATGATTTTATTATCTTGGACTAATTAGGTTTCATCTCTTGATCTCAACTTAACCCATAAAATCATTCAACTCCCAGACCCTTAAAAATTGAAAGCATTGAGTGCAATAATAAAACTTAGAACAAAACTTAATAAAAATTAACAACAAATAATTCAATGCATATTCATAAAATTTGGCTACATCTTAGCCCTAGACAATAAATTTAGTTCATACTTTCCATACTAAAAACAAACATTGTATTCAATAACATAAGTTCAAGGAAGAAAATTAAAAAACTTCTCTAATTGGTGAACAAAAACTGCAAGAATTCTGATCTCCAAAATAGTAGCCGCTCTCTCTTCTTCTTAATCTCTAAAAACTAATTAAAGACCCTTAATTATAGTGCTAGGGTTTGGAGGTTAATCAAGAAATAATTAAATGCCTCAAATAAGTCAAATTCATACTAGGCTTTAAAACAGTCCATCCAGGCCGCACTCCATCACTATATCGACAAAAACGGTTGCTGCGTAATATACCCTACGCTTCAGCCGTAGGTAGTCTTATGTATGCAATGTTATGTACAAGGTCTGATATAGCCTATGTTGTAAGTGTTGCGAGCAGATATCAATCAAATCTATGAGAGAAACCTTGGTCAGAAGTTAAAACAATTTTTAAGTACTTGAGAATGACAAAAGATTTAATACTGAATTATGGAGGTTCAAAATTGAAAATCCAGGGATACTTAGACTTTGATTTTCAATCAGATGTGGAGGAGCAATTAGTTGGAAAATTTCCAAGCAATCGACCACTGTCGACTCCACTTCAGAAGCTGAATATATTGCCGCTTCAGAAACAGTAAAAGAAGGTGTATGGATACGTAAATTTGTAGCTGAACTTGTCGTGGTTTTGAACATGAGTTATCCGATAACCTTGTTCTGCGACAATAATGGTGCTATTGCACAAGCAAAGGAACCAAGAGCACACCAGAAATCAAAACATATTTAGTGTAAATATCATATTTTGATAGAGCTTGTTGAAACTGGAGAAATTTTGGTGCAGAAAACACCTTCAGCGGATAATGTAGCTGACCCACTTACTAAAGCGATAACACAGAAGCAATTAGATCATCATCTTGACAAAATGGGTATTAGATACCACACCGATTGGCTCTAGTGCAAGTGGGAGTTTTGTTAGTATATGCCCTAGGAACCAATCGTGTCGTCGGTTCCAAGGTATTATGTTTTGTATATATATATTAATGTATATATTTTTTATATACATTTTTATCTTATTAATAAAAGAAAGTGTTCTTATTTCACATGTGGTTTATTGCTTCATTCATATATATGTATTACATATGAAATGTCTGGATGATACAAATCTTTAGAAGATAAAAACCATCAAAGTATTCCCTACATAGGTAATATTAATTAGGCAATAATATTATATAGTAAGCATGTTGAATGCCTCCATTAAATATCATATCATGGTATTAGTGTGGGTGATTATAAAAGTTATATCACTAGGGCATTAGTATGGATAAGCAATTAGTGAACTGTTTATCGAATATGGCCATTTATGATAAATCACATAGACATTTAAAATGTAGTCAATGATGCATCATAAGATTGTACTAGTATATTATTAATCCTTAGACCTGAGATATCACGGTTGGATTCTACATAAACGCATACGGTTCATATGGTGTATAAACACGAGGCTAACCATGTCATGTGTTCATAAGTCGATTTGGCCATGTGTTGTTTATGTGTGAAAACAAGTGATAGTCAAGGTGGGATCCGTTGACTTGGTATAGATTCATATCAAGTTCCTAGACAAATGTCAAGATACATTGGAAAAAGGAAATCTTCGGTCAGGGTATATAAAATGTTACCTAAAATGTTGTTTAATGGTGACACGTTTCATATGTATAGATTGTCAATTTGATATAAATTAAGATAAGGATTTTGACATACCATGAATCAATTCTTAATTGGGATTAGACAACAAAAGGATTTGATTACATCATGCATATGATTATAAAAGGGTTCATTGGAGTATATCTTCATTGTGACTTAGTGGTTATGGAGCATTGCTAGATGCCTACCATAATCCGTAGGAGTTTTAGTCATAAAGAATTATGACAAAACATATCGGAATAGACTATGATATTGGGCCCACGGCTAGGTCACAGTGAACCTAAGAGGTCACACATAAAAACTAAGGAGAATAAAGAAATAGCTAAAGAGAGTTGATTATCTAAGGTTGGCTAGCACCTACCAAGGATAATAAAGTTATTTATATTATTATCATTGAATTAGATTCAATTGAGGGTTATATTAGTTATTATGAATAATTTAAGAGTTACACTGCTAATTGGAATTAAATGGAATTTCAATTCATAATTAATCATTTTCTTTATATTAAATTGAATTTAACAATGAGTTGTAATTGTAAACATATAAACAATTTAAGGGTTAAATTATTATGTAAACAATTTAAGAATTAAATTGTTAATTGTGATTAAATGTTATTATTTAAAGAAGTTTAATAACTTCATAATAATTATGAAATTATTTACAACTCCAAAACAATTATGGAATTGTTTAAGGAAGTCCAAAAACAATTTTTGAATTGTTTACAAGGCTACATAGATAAAGAAAATGATATATCAATTTTGATAAAAGAGATCAAAAAAATTTCTAAAAACCCTAAATATCTCCCTTGGCCTAATTCTTCTTTTACCTTAGTGTGGATACTCTTTGTTTAATTTCTCTTAAAATTAAAAGTCTCCAAGGTTGCTAAGGACTTAAGGTAACAAGTTATACCTTACTTGTTTTCAATTTGATTAAATTTTTTTTTTTTTTTTTGCAAAATACTAATATACATATTATAGTATCACATGAATCATTCTCCATGCATTCCATCTTTCAGTACAATAGTCATTAAATGTCTTTAAAGTAAACTCACCAGCATTGTCCAAACGGATTGCTTTCATTGAGTAATCAGGAAAGTGTGCCCGTAATCTGATAATTTGTGCCAACAGTCTAGCAAAGGCAACATTATGGGTAAATAGCAGACAAACATGTGACCATCATACCGATGCGTCAATCAATACCATAAAATAGCGGAAAGGTTCACTTGGTTGATGAATAAGTCCACATATGTCCCCTTGAATTCTTTATAAAAATGATGGGGATTCTAGACCAACTATAGTGATGGAGGGCTTAAGTGCCAATTTCCCTTGTGAGCAAGCAATACAAGCACTCTCACTAGGTGACAGCATCTTCAAATTCTTTAATGGGTGTCTATGTGAGTTTTCTATGATCCTACGCATCATTGTAGATCTTGGGTGACCAAGATAGTCATGCCAAATTTTAAAAAGTTCAGGTTTAGTGAACTTCTGGTTCATGGCTGCATAAATTTCAATATTTTCTAATACATGCTTTTAGCATGAAATATTAGCAGTGATGTATAAAAACTCTCCATCCTTTTCACTTAAAGTTTCAATGTGGTATCCATGGAGTCGTATATCTTTGAAACTAAGCAAATTTCTTTTGGATTTGCTAGAATATAAATCATCATGGATACTTAATTTAGTTCTGCTTAGTAACATGAGTGTTGCTCTTCAGGAGCCCTCAATTATGTTTGCAGATCCTGATATAGTATTTATTTTAGCCTCAGTTAAGGTCAAACCTAAGAAATATTTTCTATCCTGAAAGATGGTGTGCGTTGTTGCACTGTCTGCTATAAAATGTCTCCATCATTACCAAATACCGATGTCTCAGTTTCAAAGTCCATCTAAAAACAAATTACATTGGTAAAGATGTTTACAGAACTTTATCTTCATGATATGAAACTTTAGGTCCATTTTTTGTCTCTGTTTTACAAACTTCATGCTTGTAATCAATATTTAGAACTTCAAGTTCTAAAACAATATTTATTTATTGAACTTCAAGTTCATTTATCATATATAAGATGGAAGTACAATTACTAACATTGGTTATAAAAAATATAATAAAAGCATATCCAACCATAAAGGTTGTATTCAACAAGAATAAACAGATCCGTCCATGAAGACAGTATTCAACAATAATAAATAGATCCGATCATAGAGGCAAAATTTAACAATAATAAATAGATCTGACCATAAAAGCGGAATTTAACAATAATAAATAGATTCAACCATAGAGGCACAATTTAACAATGATAAATAAATCCAACCATAGAGATAAAATTTTAATAATAATAAATAAATCCAGCCATAAAGGTGAAAACAAAGATTAAAGAACACCCGTAGGGTCAAAGTACGTACTTTCAATAGAAGTGCAACATTACATTTGTTAAGCTTTTCGTGTTGATAACATGTTGCAATTTTAGTGGTGCTATTTAGTAATAACTCAAGAAAGGTAAAGTAAATTTATAATAAGGACTAAAGTGAGAGAATTGAGAAATGTGATTGATATTGCGTAATCCCTCAAAAGTTTTGGATTGTAAAGGATTAATTGGATTGATTGGAATGAAAGGGATTGGGGGAATATTTTATAGTCATCACAACTCCCCACTTTCACCGCCTCAAAGTAACAAAGGCAGTGGCTGGACACCCTCTGCTTTTACAACAGTAAAATGTATTCAATAAGTTTTACAAGTTGATGGGTTCTGTTGGGTATCAAATAAATAAAGCCCAAAAACTCACGTGAGGTCTACGGGGCAAAATCCAATAAAATAATGAGGGCGTTTGGTTCAAAAATGTTAGATTACTGAGAATGTTAGATTACGGCAAAGATAGATTATCTTGAAAGATTACTGGGAATCTTTAAGAAAATGTGTTTGATTAATTGGTGGGTATGTTATATTAATATGGTTGGTTATGGAAAATAAATTGGTGGGTATGTTATTTAAATTACTAAATTGTCCCCTTTACAAATATTAATATAATATTATTTTTATTATTAATTTTTGAATAATTTTTTTTAACCCCCAATATTTCAGATTTAGTTAAAACACCCCTGCTTATATAAAACTTTAATTTATTACGAAATCACCCCCCCTCTTGCCGCCACCGCATACCACAGTCGGAAGTCTCCAAAAGTCCTCATCAGCAACTCACTGTGACTAAGAGGCTTCGATATGGCCGTTCTCGGCCATATTGATGGCCGAAAACGGCCATATCAGGCCAGATCTATTCTGGCCATTTCTTGCCAAATGGCAGATCTGACATCACACCCGCCACGACCGGCCTTTGAACGGCCGTATCTATTTGCTAATAGATCTGGTCATTAACGGCTAGGTCCGTGGCCGTTAACGGCTAGATCTGGCCTTTTCGGCCATATCGATGACTCCCGGAGCCTCCCACTCAAACTAGTTTTTTTTTAGGGACTTTGGCGAGTTTTTCGAGGTGGTCCGTGGTGGTTGGCCACTGTAGGCGGTGGTAGCTGAGTGGCAGTGGTCTTTAAATTGTTTTAAATATAAAGACATTATTGTCCAAAATTTTAGTTAAACAAGGGTAAAGTTGAAATAGGATATTAATGTAAATTTATTTTAAAATGAGGGCATTATTGTCCAAAATTTTCATTAATAAGGGATAAAATTGTAACAAAAAAGGATAACCCTGGTAATCTCAGAATACCTAAGAAAATAGAGGTAATCAGATTACCTCCAATATTACCAATAGTAGTTACTATTTATTTGAATATTACCAGAATCTTATATTACTTGACAACCAAACGTGGTAATCAAGTAATATCAGATGACATTACCCCAATAATCTGACATTACCGCCAACCAAACGCCCCCAACAGGTTAAGGCCATATGCCAAATGCCCAAAAAGATGAAGAAGAGTTAATAGTTATAAATGAAAAAGATTCATAGCTGGGAAAGATAGGGAAATGTTTATTTTAAATTCGATTCCTAAGATTATTAATAAGAGATAATCATTAGTTGTTTATTTAGTCATTAGCTTCAAGGTCTTGAGGGATTAATTGAGGTATCCGTAAACTAGTCCAAATACCCCCAAATACCAAAAAATAAAAAAAAGATAGTGAAATGGAGAAAAAAGAGCCATTTCGTGTTTAATATATTCCTAAATGAATAAGTTGCCCATAAATGAGAGCATTAGAGCATGTTTGGTTAGGCTTAACAATCGGCCAAAAATCTTACTTAAAAGTTAAAAGGTACTTTCAAATTTTTTTAGACTTTTTTGTTACATTTGAAAATTACTTACAAGATTTTAAATAAGTTATATTATGCCATAACTGTTTTTTGAGGCCGGTTAAAGTGTTGAGATTCAAAATTATCAGTATTTTATTTTATAAATTTAACTTGATCTAATCTTGTATATTAAACTTTTTATTGGTAAATTAACACAAAAAAGTTATTTTACATTTTTCTAATCAAACAACAAACAAAATTTTCATAAAACTATCAATAAAGATTGGTTTACAATCCAATCTTACAAATTTTTTTTCACAACTCCAATGTAATAGTTCGTAATTGGTCAAATCGCAATTGAACAAGCGGGACCCATAACGAGTAAATGAGACTATTTACAAATTATCACGATATAATTGTAAAAAAAAGTTTGTTAGATTGAATTATAAAGGGGTGTTTGTCTAAGCTTATAATCTGGTCAAACTTGCTTATAAGCTCTAAAATTGTTCGACTGCTTTGTTTATAATTTTTTTGAGTTTATAAGCTAAAAAAAATATTTTTTTAGCTTATAAGCACTCTGCTTATAAACTAGTTTGACCAAGTATATTACCACATTATCCTTGTTTAATTTTAAAATTCCCTAGTATACCCTTGTTTAATATAGTACATTTTTCAGTCATTTTATAATAAAATGTACTTATAAGCCACATTTTACCAAACATGTCAACTACTTATCACTCACTTATAAGTACTTTAACAAAACACGTAATTGCTTAAAATTTCAAATGCTTATAAACTAAAATTAGCTTATAAATACTTGTTGCTTATAAACTAATTTTCATAAGCTCAGACAAACACCTCCTAAGTATAATATTACCCTAAAACTATACTATTATAAGCTTTATTTCTTCTATAAACAAACTCTTATAAATTTACAAGAGGAACTAAAAGTTGAAATAAGAAAACAAGTATTCGAAGCACCCCATATTATTTTCTATTTTAACAATTTTTAGTTTGGGAAATAAAATTTAATCTTCTTCTAACCATTCGAAAATGTAGCTGTAGCTGAAGCCTGTTAATTCTCTTGAAACGGCTCTCGAAACGACATAAACACGGCCTGCCACTGCCAGTCCCTATTGTCACCCCATATTAGTATTCCTTTGAAAAATAATAATAATGGATTCAAATCCGGATATGTCTCACGTTAATTCGTAAAGAAAAAGATTCACAACATTATCCCACGTGAACAAAACATATATTTGAATAATCATAAAATGGAACAACCCTACATGTGTGCCTTTTGTGGATTCGGTAATAAACAGCGACGACTCCCATTAAAAATTGGACACGCAACCTACCCAATATGCAAAATCCAGTAATTTTGACCCCACAAGCATTAAATCGAACTGTACCCGTACATAGAAGCATGGCATTTTCACCGCCACGTCACCGACTTGTTTGTCCTTTCGAAGAGGCAGTGGACATCATGATTTTTTTATGTGCAAAACGAAACTTCTTTCTCATAGTATCAAACTAATTTAAAGGGCCACCAAAGCACCAACAAAAACGAAACAGAAAGTAAAAGTCAAGACTCAAGACCAAGGAAAGAAAGAAGGAAACACTACGAAAGAATTTTATTGATTTTGATTTTGTCGGCTCAGTTCAATGGAGGCCGTTGACGAAATCAAGCCGAAGACCGGAGAAGAAGAGGAAGGGAAGAAGGAGCCTGAAGTCGGACAGGACGACGCCGGGATAGGCGAAGCTACTGGATCTGTTGATTTGTTGGCGAACAAAACGTTTTTGACCGACAAGACCACCACGTATGCTTTTGAATTTATGTTTTCGTCTTAGTCTCTTAGATCTGTGTGAGTTTTGTTAAAATAGAAATCTATTTTTATTTTTGTTGTGTTATTATAGTTAGAACAAATTCTGTGGTCATAGAATTTAGAATATTTTAATTTTTTACATTTTTTAGACGAAGGTAGTACAGTTGAATTGAATGTCCGTACACTGTTTGAATGCGGTAGTGTACGGATATTTCTTTCATTTGTGTGGCAGAATTAGGTAACTTTAATGAATACTTCAGAGTTTAAACTCGGAATTTTATGTCGTTTGAGGGAGAGAAATTGAATCATGCTAATTGACCTATGGCAGAAATGAATGAAGTGTATATTGTGTTACGAGTCTTAGTTTCGCTTAATGTTAAGGCACACGTTTTATGCTTTTAGCCGTTAATTTTTTATTTTTTATTTTTTAAACTCAATGAAGACATTTAGATAGTTTTATCTGAATACGAAAATAATTTTTTTTTTTTTACTTAAGTCTGAATAACGTTTAATGATTTCTTTGATTTTTGTTCTCTAAAATACTCTTATGCAAATTTATTTATTGCATCCCTGTCAACTTTTTATTTCAATAAAATCTAAGAATCGGTTTCAGAAAATTTAATTTATGCTTTATCAAACTGTTAGATAAAATGCAAGTTATTATTTAAATAAATTTTCATCCAACTTTTTAAAGGATTTGTGAAAAGTAAAATAAACTTATTATTCAGATTTAGACTCTCTAGTCTATTCAAATTTCATTTGATCTATTCAGATTTTAGACAGAAAACAAACCCTACTGAAAAAAAAAAAAAAAAATGATGTGTGTATTGCGCACCAAAGCAAATTATCGAAGATAAATCATAACTTTGCAAACATGAAGAAACACAATTTATGTGGTATGGCAAGAATACTTCCAATAAGAGGTTGAATTCACTGAATGAATTCACGCAGTTAATAGTGTGCACTTTCCACCTAAAACTGAAAATTATTTGGACTGGAGGTGATACCATGGATTCCCATGTTTAGAAAGCAGTGAATTTTTTTGGGTTTTATCTTGAGTTCCAAGTTGAGTTGCATTAGGTTTGTTTTTACTTTTACGTCTACCATCCATCATTGCAAAGCACCTTACATGCAGGATGGCTTCGGCCGCTGTTGTGTTGTGAGTGGCATTGCAGCAATCTATTTACATCTTTTATACTGATTGCATATTTCTTCTTCTTCTTCTTTTTTGTTTATTTTTTAATTTTTTGCATGCTGACTCACTTGGTGATCATTGTTGCTATGCTGTTTTGTTTTCTATTGTTAGTTTAGTTGCGCGAAGTATCTTTATTGACTGTTAAGAACATTTTGTCATTTTCATGATCTAATTTGATAATTAATGAGCCAGAAACACATTTGCTTGAACATGAGCATTCATAACTGTTGATTTTTGAAATGAACATGAGGTCAAGTGATTGATAACATCAGTAATAGCGGGGCTTATGATGGTTGTCTGATTGAGTGGTACTATTATGTGGATTCCTGCTTTCTAGTAGTCATCATGTCAATTAAAAGTAGACCCATAATTAAGTTCACACTAAAGCTTGTGCTACATGCTGTTATTGTATGTATTCAGGTGGTGGACTTGAAGAGGGTTTGTATACTTCTCTGTGTCTGTCAGACGAGTTTGATTTCAGAGGATAGTTGAGGTTTGGTTCTGTGTGTGGCTAATATAGGCAGGGAATTAGTTTAGACTGTGGTTTTGTTGATTCTTGAGCAATTTGGTGGTAAGCCAAAAAAAAAATTGGCTGCATCAGTGATAAGCAGGACCTCTAACAGCCTGAGGCCAGAAAAGTGGTTGTATAATTTGTCTTGATGTGACTTTTGTTATTTATGTGACACCATGGTCTCATTATGATGGGTAATTTCCCCATAAAAGACTTCTTATATTCACAAGATGAATAGGAGATTCCTGCTTGTACATATGAAAGGGTTGAAAACATGGAACTGGGCATTTTCCCAATCATTTGAAGGAATATAATAAAAAAGGGTTACCCCAAGATAAATGGCTCCCTGACTTGTAAAAGAATCATATCTTCTGTATGATGTATTTTATTCCCTCTGTATACATGTGACGCTTCCATAATATTCTAATGTGAATTTGTAATGCCTCATTTCTTGTTGTGAAAGGCCTATGTCAATGCCAACATCCGGAGCAAACGCTAATCCATCTCAGCTTACAATTTTCTATGGTGGAAATGTTTGTGTATTTGATTCAATTCCGGCAGAAAAGGTTTGTTCTCTAATTTAAAGCTTTGAAGACATTGGTATCTTTAGAAAAGAGATCTCATTTTAAATTTTACCATGATTCATGTGCTTAGGTTCGTGAAATTATGCTTATTGCCTCCGCTGCTGCCGCTGCCGCTACTAACTCTGGTGACGTGAAAAACATTGGTATCAACTGTCCTACCCCTTCACCAGTTCTAACAAGGTCTCCCTCACTGCTGAGTACTGCATCTCCTTTGGGTTCTCCGCGGGTGGCTCCACATCCTATGCAGAGGAACTCTTCCTTTTGCAAGTTGCAAGCTGGTACCATTGCGTAACTTGACAGTCACAGTTTCTGTTGAATGTGGATATTCTGTCTTTCTAATTTCATGGTTATTGTAATCTAACTCTGCTTTATGATCCGTATTGCAATATCTGTTGGTACAGAATTACCAATTGCAAGGAGACATTCCCTTCAGAAATTTTTTGAGAAGCGACGAGACAGGTAACTTCTTCAACACTGCAATCCCCCTCGCTTTTAGTTTCGCTGAGCAAGAAAACTCCTGACTAATATATAATCAGGTCAACTCTTATATCTATATGTACCTTTTATAGCACCACAAGATCTTTGACTGAAAGATATTAGAGCCCCATTATCATCTATTGTAATCTGGAAATATAGTACATCCTGGAGGCTAAAATTAATTGTCCTGCCGATATTGTTGGACTACATACACATAATGTGCTCCATTATGTTAGGCATTGGATACTTATAAGTTTGGGATAATTGATCTTACATTAAGAAATAAAGTAATTGTTACTAAGTATTTTGGAGACTGAATCTTAATTATTTAAGTCATTTTTTTAGGAATTGCATATGGATTTGAAAATTTATTTTTTATTCTATTCATCTCAGTTTTGCTGCTCTTTATTTTCTTATAGGTTGGTGAGCAAGAATCCTTATCCTGCTCAATCCGGGACAAAAAATTCTGACATTGTGACAACCAACCTCAGTACTGAAAATTCAGCAGATGCAGGTTACTTTGAAAAATCTCCCATGCCTCCAGAAGAATTACAAGCTAAATCTGCAGTTCAAATGAGCTGCATTTAAGCCTCTAGAAGGCTGTAGTAAATAATGGAAAACTTAATTTGTCTGAGATATTCTAAACTTGGCAGTATTATTCTTGTAAGATTGCAAAGCACACTAGGTGTGATGATGTTTGAATTGCCTTTGGACTTCAATGGGGATAACATGTGCTCAATTTCTCATCTGTTACTGACAGAAACAGAAATGTCTCGTGGTAGGCTTATTTGAGTATGTATTTCTCTCAATGATTGCTTACCATGCTGGCAATAGAGAATTTGAGCACGTCTGCTTATATTTAATCCAAGGGCAGTTGAAATGTCTTTTAAACCCATGCGACTGACTTGTTAATTGCCCTTGTCTGATGTCTGCCTGACAATGTCAAACTTATTATCTGTCACTGTCTGTTTGAGAAACAGATATTCGTGTATTTGTTGGATGATTTGATTCTATAAAGTGTCTTTGTTAGTTGTGTGGATTTCATGAGTGTAATATGAATTCAGGTTATGGGAGTTATTGAAATAAGCTTTGTCATCATCTAATTCTAATGTCCCAAAAATAGATATTTGCAATTTGGTGGTGTAGTTGGCTTGATGGGCGGAGCAGTTGGAGATTCTCTTCTCACTCTCAACTCTTTTAGAGGACAAGTAAACAACAGCGGGGAAGGATCTTTCTTTTTTCTTTAAACAAATGGTGGCTTGTTGAATAGACCCCGGCCTGGTAGCATGTTTAAATGATCACTTGGAAGTGCTTAACTTATCAATAATGTTACAGACACCGGGGTTTTTACATCAAAATTTTGTATTGGCTTACGTGTCTCCTGACTCAGACCATTCAACGCATTTAACGTTATTAAATTTTTTCTAAAATATAAAAATTTTAAAAAAAATATCCCTACTCTAATTAAAAAGCTTCAAGCTTCAAGTCCTAACTTCTTATCTTCCATAACCTTCTGCAATTCACCCGACGTTGTTTCAAAGCTCATAACCAATGGCTTCTTCTATGCCTTCCTCTACTTCTTCTTTCTCTACAGCTTTTCACGCTTTCGCATGACCCAAAGCCCAGGAAAAGTTATGGATCGCAAAGAAAATCCATGCTACAAAAAGGCAGATTTAGATGACTCAAGTGAAGATTTGATTGAGGGAGTCAATGAAGAAGCCATGGAAGGCCATGAAGAAGAAGAAGTGGCGTCAAAAAAGCACATGGGTTGTGCGAAAGCGTGAAAGACATTTTTTTTTTTTTTTATATATTTTTGTTATAGCATTTTTGGCTTCCTGGCAGAGAAAAGAAGCTCCACCTGATTCGGTGCAATTTGTTCAGTGGATATAGCATTTTTGTTAACTTAATAGTATTCGAATTCTGGAACTCTCTCTTCATGTATGGAATTGTTCACCCAGAAGAAGTAAAGCTTCTCTCATGGGGGACTAACACTCTCACCATCTTCATGTAAGAGAATGTAGACCGCGTTGCTTGCCTTGTCAATCATCGCCAGCATCAAGCAACTTAGTTTAACTTTCTCTTCCTATGAGGTTCTCATCTAAACTAAGCTCTCGTTCTTCATGAATGACAATCTGATTGAGTTTCGCTACTTATGCGTTTAGTTTTGCTATTTATGTACTGTTGGGTTTTTTGCCTGTGAGTTAGGTCATGCCCTACGGGCTAGGATACAATTTCTGCATCTACTTCATACCCACAAATTCTTATCTCAGTATTGAACGCCACAACTCTTGTGCGAAAAGGTCTTTCACTTTTCTTACAGAAGGGTTGTAGCCATAGAATTTTACACAAGGCTAATTGCAAACATCTAGTGGTCCCTGCATATATGGTATCTCTCGTTCTGCTGAGAAGCCGCTTGCCTGGAACAAGCATTACATTACGGCATCTTCCATGCCTAATTTTCCCATCAGATATTTGCACCTGCCTCAAGTAATAATTCCCTTCCAGAATGATACATAAAAAATTTCACTCCAAAGCTATTCCTATAAGTTATTTCTTTTCTTTTAAAACCATGTCAAGTTATACAAAAGATTAAATCAAAGGGATAGGATGGGGCCAAATATCAAAAAAGCAAACCATGACCTCAGAGAAAAAAAACATACTGCCTGATACTGGCATGTACACCATAATAAGCGACTACAAACACAGAAGCAAGACAGATTTGTGAAAGTTCAAAAAAAGCCTGAAACCTAATCCACGTTCAAACGCTTTACATACCCAAAAAAAAGAAAAAAGAAAAAAAAAATCACCAAGTTTCCACATGGACGGGCATGCTAGCACTCCATCCCTAACATTATTGTTTAACTTACATTTTATGCATTTTAGTGCATACTACGCATGATGCCATGTAGGTAACCCCCTGTCATCACGAGGGACACAAGAGAGACAACACCTGCTGGAAACAACTTGCCTGACTTTTTGAAACGAGAACCCATCACTACCAAAAGCGCAGCAGACAGGCCTACAAATTGAACATGACCGAAGCAGTTAGGTTGAGCATATGAATAGGTGGATCTGGAAAGTGACAGAACTATAATGTGGTGAGTTGAGCATATACTCTGGTTAGACCTAAAGTCTATACCAAAATTTTAAGAAACTACAGCACATTTTATACAGGGTAAAACCTAATTGTAGAGCTTATGTCACCAAGATTTGACTCATACAGTCTAGAATCACCATTCCAGTCAAAGTAAGTCTATATTAACCTAGATTCAACCTAATTATAATAATTGATAGGAAAGGCTCGATAAGTGAGTCCAATAACCAGTTGGAATCAAATTGAAGAAAAACTTGCTCCTTATTAGAATAAACAGTATCCACTTTTACACATATTAATTTATTTTAACGTATTGCCGGATTAGAAGCCAAAATTAACCATTCACAACAAAATGAAGTTTCAATTGCTGCTCGAATTTGAACTCAGATTTCAAATCATCCTTTGAACTCAATCAAGTGGTATATATACACAGATACTGGAATTAAAAATAATAAAATGTGAGGATCTCATAAGATTTGCACTAAATCTCACTCATCCCCACGTCATATGTTAACATTAATCTTCGTAAATATAACATGGTAAGAATAAGACAAACTTTTTCATGCAACTCTGAAGAACTTTCTCATTCAGTGCAACTTATCAAACATAATGAAAGAGTTCAGGATATCTAATACTGCATATGCCATAACCTTATCACATGGTTTAAACTATTCTTGTAGCATCATTAAACTGGAGTATATAGCCTTACCAAGCCCTATGGATGAAGCAAGAACTGGTTTTGTGGGAAGCTCTGTATAAACATAATATAGCAGCAAGGCCGACACTCCTCCTGCCAAGAGTGACTTCTGGCTGCCGCTTTTCAAATAGCCCATAAGACCACCCACTGCCAATATATAAAATATAACAGAATCTAATTACTACATAGTGTAAGCAAACATACAAATAATCAAGATCCAAACAAGTGTGCAGCAAAACAATAAAATAGATTTGACCACGTTGAAGAATGCACAAATCAACTAAAAGATCAATATTTCATCATCCAAGAAACTGTCAAGGGGCCTCACAATTAGACAAAAAACATCACTTATTGTTACAGTTAGCACGTCTAACAGTCCAGTAGATAGCAAGAAAGTAAAAGGAAGAGAAGTAAAAGGTTTGAGGAAGATCACTAGATATGCACATAAATACAAAATACAAATGCATATGTACAACCTGAAGAATTAAAACTTGGAATAACTTAAGATTTTGCTTTGATACCACGTGAAGTAATTTAAAAACTTGAGATTGGATAAAAAATTTACACAGAATTCTTTGTTTCTGAAAACAACATATAAAGAAAACTTATGTAAATGTATTTGGTCGAAATGCCATCTTTTTATACAATCCTTAAACCTAATATAAAATCAGCAAACCAGAAAAAAAGTAGTTTTCTTCCTTCTTAAAGAAATTTTAACTCTAAAAACAGTGTTTGAATCAAGTAAATATTAACAAATATTGAGATACGATCTTAGTTTTTAAAGATCAATCAAAACTAAACTAAATAGTAATAATAATAACAAAAAAATAAATAAATGAACCTCCAACAAGTGCAGCATAACCCAAAGTCAGTTTCTGAGACATAGACATCCCCATCTTTTTGTTCTCACTCTCGTCACTTGATTCACCTTCTCCTTCGTTCTTACCCTCACCTCCTCCTCCCCCTCCACCACCTCCTCCGCTACCAAACTTCTCTCCACTGCCGCCGCCGCCTCCAATTTCGGGCACGATCTCGCTCCCGTCTTTTACGGTGTCAACACTCTTGGAGAGTATAGTTGAGGATTTGGAGTCAGATGAGACTACTCCGGCGACAGTCGCGATCCTCTTGGAAGAAATGTCAAGTCTTTGATAGCTGATGTTGCTACGGTGTCTGAGTGCAGAAGCTCGGTTGGAGAGTCCAAGCTTGGGCTGCAGAAGAAGAAGAGAGGTCTGTGATACACCTAACAATAACTCTGCCATTTGTAATTTGTTTACTTGACTCGCTCTCTTTGTTTAGCCACCTTCGTTTCCTTCTACTTTCTTCTAGAACTCAAAGACAGACGTTTTGTTCAGCCCAATTTCTTTCATCTCCAACTAAAAGACGGATGATTTGTTGAGCCCAATCCAAATTCCAAACAGTCTTATTGGGCCTTCAAACCATATATACAGAAAACCGGTTTCACCCATCAGATTTGGACTAACTGACGGTCTAAACCCGAGCAACACTCATCTGTCAATTTTTTTATTTTTAATTCCTTAATAACGTAACAAGACTCAAAATTTTGAAGAGTAAACGACTTTTTTTTTTTCCCACCCAAGGTTTGGCCTAATGACACTTTCCCACCCAAAAGTTTCAAAATACAACTTTATTACCCAAATGTTATGTTCCGTTAAATACAGTAATATTCATTATGAAGATGAAAGTACCCTTTACTATTTGACCTGATTTTTTTTATTATTATTATCTGGACCAAAAATTGGCGAGACAACAATGTCGCTCAAACAATGAAGCAACGAGCAAGTGGGCAGTGAGGTGTTGAGGGTTTTGTAGAGTGGGGGCCAGTGAAGCAAAAGGGTGGTGAAGACTTGGATTTTGGCCATCGGATTCAGCCAAAATTTGGTTGGAAAGCAGTGAAACCCTAATTCAAACGATGTGGGCAAAGCGGTTGGAGCCAATCGGGGCAATAGTCAAGAGGGTTTTCTTTGTATGGAGGTCGGGGAATAATGGTGGTGGAGAGGAGACGACTTGGATTTTGGCCACCTGAAATTCATTGAAAATGACGAAACCCTTATCCAAATGGCGCCAATGAACGATGGGAGCAATCAGGCAATAGTCAAGCTGGTTTAGGAGTATGGAGGTAAGGGAATTTGGTGGTGGAAGGCTTGGATTTTGGCCACCTGGAATTGGCGAAATTCGACTAGAAACAAGAAACCCTAATCCAAACAAAGATCAACAAACGGTAGGAGCAATCGGGTAATAGTCAAGGGGGTTTTGGAATATGGAGGTTGGGGAATCGGTGGTGGTGAAAGGGCAGACCAAAGCCACTGATTTTGGTCCAGATTGGCCCCGAAAACAGAGGTTGTGCAATCACGAAAATCACCAAAAAAAATGCCAAATACGACCTAGAAAGCGGTCATTTCGGTTGGGGAGTTATGAGAACGGGAAAAGGGTGATGAAATCCATCAGTTTCAATGAGAAAACTGGCAGAGATCAGTGCAAAATGCTGTATAATTGCAAAAGGAGAAAAAGGAAAAACGGTTGGCCAAGGAAATAAGGAGAAAAAAGAGTGAAACTAAATTAATGTTAATTGATCATCTTGCCCTCTTCACAACGAAATTTACTAACAAAACAACGAAATTTACTAACAAAACTATGCTATAAATAGTAAAGTTGTATTTTGAAATTTTTTGGATAGGAAAGTGTCATTAGGCCAAACCTTGGGTGGGAAAAAGTTGTTTACTCAATTTTGAATGTTAAATTCATGAAACCACTATTCCATTGACACCTTAGACCATCTCCAACCCATTGCATCAATTTGGTGCAAAATTACACTAAATTGGTGCAAATTTTAGTGCAAAACACTATTTCATCTCCAATCCACAACACCAAATATTACACTAAAAAGAATATTCTTTAGAATATTCTTTTTTTCTTTTATTGTAATAATCAACAATTAATCTATTTCACTCATTATTTTTGTATATATTAATTAAATATTGGGAATGATATTTTTATTAAATAATAATTACTTTGAAAATTATACTAATTTAATAAAATTAAGCATTTATTTAATCAAATAAACATTACATTTAATATAGAAAAACATTACATCTAATATAAAATGATACCAAAAAAAAAAAAAAACAACAACACAAAGGTAAAATTCCATATTGATAGTAATTTAATTTTCCGAATTAGTATGTTTTTCCCACAAATGATCAATTAATACATTTCAAAGAGCATGGTGAGCCTCCATATCCTTGATTTGTTTATGTCGAGCAAGAAAATTTCGAAATCGGACATTCTCATCTATGACAATTTCAACTTCGGGAGTTGGCGCTTCCATCTGATTCTCAATCGATGCATCAACATTACGTTCATCCTCGATTATCATGTTGTGCATAATAATACTAAATTGTTATTTGAGTTTATGTTGTATTTTCTTTTAATTTTAGTGTTTTTAAAATTAGTGTTAATTTTTATTTTGAGTTATTGTAGTTTAATATTTGCATTGAATAAAGTTTTCTTTTTAATTTTTCATCATTTTTTAAATTATATCATTATTATAAATAATAATCAAATTAAATTAAATACAAATACTCAAATTTGGTGTGATTTTTGGTATAAAATTTAATACTCAAATTAACTTAACAAAATTAAAACAAAAAACAGAAAAAAAAATTAAAAAATATATAAATATATTTTATTCACGCTACAGTGTTACGCCATTTTGGCGTGGTGCTACAGTACTGCACCGGCGTTTGGCGTGGGTTGGAGCACCAACCAACCCATGCCAATTTGGTGTTTTTTACGCCATTTTGGCGTGGGTTGGAGATGCCCTTACGGTTTGTTTATTGGGATCCTTGGACTAAATTGTCAACTCTTATCAAAAAAATTATTCAGTTGTAGGCAGCTATATTATGTTAGGGCATCTCTAACCCAACGTCATTTTGGTGTATGTGTGGAATCCAACACCAAAAATTACACCCAATTGGTGAAAGTGAATCAAACACTGTTCATAGGATCTACTACACTATCAACTTGTTAATCCCATTTCCTTATCGATTAAGACTGTCCCACAACAAAACAAAATAGTTAAAGAAATTACACATGCGCACAGGCATTGTGGAATAGCATCGAGATCTCTGCTTTGGCGTTTATTAATAG
>CM047904.1:10151540-10181254 GCA_026229545.1 Pistacia atlantica
TTTTGAGATTTTTTATACTATTTTTTAGTTTTTTAATTTAAAGACCGAGTATTATCTGCGGGCTGACCAGATTAGTGATGACCCGAGTATGAAATATGCTGCATGTTTGGCTTAGTATTTTTATCCATATTCTGGATCTTATTCTCCAAAGTTTGGCACATTATTCCAGAAATATTATCTTATTTTTTTAATTACTTTTAGACCCTATAAAGTTATTAATTTCACTAAATACCCCCTAAAAAAAGTTTAAAAATTAACAAAAACACCCCCATCAACTCCCAACTTGTCGATTCTAGCAACCACCGCTGGTGATAGTCCGGAATCGCATAACGGCCAACTTCCACCGTAAATGGCCGTAATTTCATCGATGTGGCCTTTTCTCGCCTGATCGCCGGCCAAAGAAATGGCCAGTCGCGACCAACGATGACCATCGCGACGCCAAAGAAATGGCCATCGTTGACCGAACGATGACCACATCGGCCGCCGACTACAAAGACTAGCTTTGGCCTTTTCCGCTTTGTCGACGACCATAACAGATCAGACTGGTTTTCCGCCATGATCCACCATGGATCTCGCCGGAAAAGGCCATAACGACGTGTTATGGCACGTATCCGGACCTGCCTATGCCGTAACAAAATTTTTAGCTGCATTCCGACGATGGTGGCCTAACGCACCTGCAGGGTGGTGGGGGTGTTTTTGTCATTTTATAAGTTAGGGTCTTTAATTAAATTAGTAAACCTAAGAGCTTTTTCATAAATTTTTAAAATTTACCTCGTAATACTCCCCTATCCAATAACCCAATACTATCCCCAAAATCCTATCCAAAATACTAAACCAAACGAACCCTGAATGTCTGATCCGGTTTAACACCAATTATCACTCAATCAAAATTGATATACAATTTAATTTTACAAACTTTCTCTCGTAACCTCAACCTAGCAGATTACAATTAGTTAACTCACAATTAAGCAAACAAAACTTATATCAAGCAAGCGAGACCCATTTACGAGCTGACCAATTGCAAAGTGAGAAAAAGTTTGTGAAATTGAGTTGTAAGTATAGTATCGTTCATTATCATGATTTAAAATAAGAGTAATACTACAAATACAAAGAAATTTTAAAAAAAAATTATATACAAAGTGATATGATAGAAAATGAACGAAAGAGTGATATGATAGGCTTATTTGGTATATTATTTAAAATATGATATTTTAAATAAACTATTTTAAGTTGAATTGAGTTGAATTAAATATAAAAGGACGAGATTATAAGAATATGTTTAGTATAATATTTAAAAATTATATTAGATAAACTGCTCAATAGTTGTTTGGTAAATTTTTTGAAAATATTTAGATTATGTGTAACCCCCTATATTTATTAATTTAGCTAAACCCCCCACCCCCAAAAAAAAAAAAAAATTTAAAAATTAACAAAAACACTCTCACAATGAAACTTTAAAAATTAACAAACATACCCCCCAAAAATGAAGCCATCAAAGACGACTAAAATATGGCCGTTTCAGGCCAGATCATGATGGATCTAGTTGAAAACGGCAAGATCGATGCACAACTGGTCATATTCGATCGATCATGCGTCGTTCCACTGAAGATTATTCATCATATATTATTTGATTCCAATTTGCATACAATATACAATACACATCCTTAGACCTTTATTGGATAAATTTTTTATATTCACTCTATCATTCCTTTACGTCACTTGGAACACCTAATCTGATTAAGTAATCATAATCGCCGTTATCGACACCACCACCACCATCACCACTGTCGTCGCCACCGCCACCATGCCCTAGCCACCAGCAGCAACTTCATTTTCATCATGTGCAACATCCCAAAATGGGTATATTAGTCGGCGTTTGTTGTCATGTAGTTGTCGGCTCTCCCTTCCTTCATACCTGCATCATTATGCAGCTTATCATACCCAAGGTTACCATGCCCCACTGAGTTCGATTCAATAGCTGCATGCCCAAAGCCATAGTATGTATAAATTAGGAACAGTATCTGGAAAGACAAAATAAGGCCAAGAGAATTAGTACTAAAACTTCATATAAAATGCAAGAACAAATTAATAATATTAAGAATGAGAAAAAGAAAGCATTATAAACCCTAACATGCATTTAACTAAGAATTGATGATATTATTAAGCAAAATTTTAAGCACATGCTATTAAGGAATATTCAATTTGTGAAAAGAAACTAAGATTCTACTGATCCAATTTTTTAATCTCTGTCTAAAAAGAAATAACCACATTTTCTCACCAAACGTAACATTTGCGCTTCTTTAAACAAACATGAAACAATTATATATACCATTGTAGTATGTTTCTTCACCAGCCACCACCTCATTCACAACTAGTCTTTCTGACAAACTATTCGCAAGTGTACGAAACTGTGTAAGTAATAAAGTTCGAGTAACAAGTGTCGAATCTCAAGAGAACTACTACTACCAAATACCAAACTAATATATTTTATTACTATTTTATTAATCAGATTTTAAGAATGATTTAATGGAAAATAAAACTAATTAAAAACTAAACAAAAGCATAATTTTATTAATACTTTGATAAAAATATCTATATGACTAAACCTAGGGCACAAATTTCACACCAATTTAATCATATACATTGACAATTATTGTTAACCTAATTAAGCTTATTCTAAAGGTCAAATTCTCTAATATTTTACTAACTTTCTCTCGAACAATTAGTGAATTAACCCTTAAGCAACAACCCAAAATATCTCTAAGTTAGATTTAGAAGTTCAAAGATCATTAAGTTCTATGGAATTTACTAGAGCCTCATCAATCGCGGTAACCTATCTCTAGCGTTCACTCAATCTATGATTTTATTACCTTGGACTAATTAGGTTTCATCTCTTGATCTCAACTTAACCCACAAAATCATTCAACCCTCATGCCCTTAAAAATTGAAAGCATTGAGTGCAATAATAAAACTTAGAACAAAACTTAATAAAAATTAACAACAAATAATTCAATGCATATTCATAAAATTTGGCTACATCTTAGCCCTAGACAATAAATTTAGTTCATACTTTCCATACTAAAAACAAACATTGTATTCAATAATATAAGTTCAAGGAAGAAAATAAAAAACTTCTCTAATTGGTGAACAAAAACTGCAAGAATTCTGATCTCCAAAATAGTAGCCGCTCTCTCTTCTTCTTAATCTCTAAAAACTAATTAAAGACCCTTAATTATAGTGCTAGGGTTTGGAGGTTAATCAAGAAATAATTAAATGCCTCGAATAAGTCAAATTCAGACTAGGCTTTAAAACAGTCCATCCAGGCCGCACTCCATCATTGTAGCGACAAAAACGGTTGCTGCGTAATATACCCTACGCTTCAGCCGTAGGTAGTCTTATGTATGCAATGTTATGTACAAGGTCTGATATAGCCTATGTTGTAAGTGTTGCGAGCAGATATCAATCAAATCTATGAGAGAAACATTGGTCAGCAGTTAAAACAATTTTTAAGTACTTGAGAAGGACAAAAGATTTAATACTGAATTATGGAGGTTCAAAATTGAAAATCCAGGGATACTTAGACTTTGATTTTCAATCAGATGTGGAGGAGCAATTAGTTGGAAAATTTCCAAGCAATCGACCACTGCCGACTCCACTACAGAAGCTGAATATATTGCCGCTTCAGAAATAGTAAAAGAAGGTGTATGGATACGCAAATTGTATCTGAACTTGACGTGGTTTCGAACATGAGTTATCCGATAACCTTGTTCTGCGATAATAATGGTGCTATTGCACAAGCAAAGGAACCAAGAGCACACCAGAAATCAAAACATATTTAGTGTAAATATCATATTTTGATATAGCTTGTTGAAACTGGAGAAATTTTGGTGCAGAAAACACCTTCAGCGGATAATGTAGCTGACCCACTTACTAAAGCGATAACACAGAAGCAATTAGATCATCATCTTGAGAAAATGGGTATTAGATACCACACCGATTGACTCTAGTGCAAGTGGGAGTTTTGTTAGTATATGCCCTAAGAACCAATCGTGTCGTCGGTTCCAAGGTATTATGTTTTGTATATATATATTAATGTATATATTTTGTATATAAATTTTTATCTTATTAATAAAAGAAAATGCTCTTATTTCACATGTGGTTTATTGCTTCATTCATATATATATGTATTACATATGAAATGTCTGGATAATACAAATATTTAGAAGATAAAAATCATCAAAGTATTCCCTACATAGGTAATATTAATTAGGCAATAATATTATATAGTAAGCATGTTGAATGCCTCCATTAAATATCATATGATAGTATTAGTGTGGGTGATTATAAAAGTTATATCACTAGAGCATTAGCATGGATAAGCGATTAGTGAACTGTTTATCGAATATCGCCATTCATGATAAATCACATGGACATTTAAAATGTAGTCAATGATGCATCATAAGATTGTACTAGTGTATTATTAATCCTTAGACCTAAGATATCACGGTTGAATTCTACATAAACGCATATGGTTCATATGGTGTATAAACACAAGGCTAATCATGTCATGTGTTCATAAGTCGATTTGGCCATGTGTTGTTTATGTGTGAAAACAAGTGATAGTCAAGGTGGGATCCATTGACTTGGTATAGATTCATATCAAGTTTCTAGACAAATGTCAAGATACATTGGAAAAAGGAAATCTTCGGTCAGGGTATATAAAATGTTACCTAAAATGTTGTTTCATGGTGACACGTTTCATATGTATGGATTGTCAATTTGATATAAATTAAGATAAGGATTTTGACATACCATGAATCCATTCTTAATTGGGATTAGACAACAAAAGGATTTGATTACATCATGCATATGGTTATAAAAGGGTTCGTTGGAGTATATCTTCATTGTGACTTAGGGGTTATGGACCATTGCTAGATGTCTACCATAATCCGTCTAGATGCCTACCATAATCAGTGGAAGTTTTGTTCATAAAGAATTATGACAAAACATATTGGAATAGACTATGATATTGGGCCCACGGTTAGGCCACAGTGAACCTAAGAGGTCACACATAAAAACTAAGGAGAATAGAGAAATAGCTAAAGAGAGTTGATTATCCAAGGTTGGCTAGCACCTACCAAGGATAATAAAGTTATTTATATTATTATCATTGAATTAGATTCAATTGAGGGTTATATTAGTTATTATGAATAATTTAAGAGTTACACTGCTAATTGGAATTAAATGGAATTCCAATTCATAATTAATCATTTTCTTTATATTAAATTGAATTTAACAATGAGTTGTAATTGTAAACATATAAACAATTTAAGGGTTAAATTATTATGTAAACAATTTAAGAATTAAATTGTTAACTGTGATTAAATGTTATTATTTAAAGAAGTTCAATAACTTCATAATAATTATGAAATTATTTACAACTCCAAAACAATTATGGAATTGTTTAAGGAAGTCCAAAAACAATTTTTGAATTGTTTACAAGGCTACATAGATAAAGAAAATGATATATCAATTTTGATAAAAGAGATCAAAAAAATTTCTAAGAACCCTAAATATCTCCCTTGGCCTAATTCTTCTTTTACCTTAGTGTGGATACTCTTTTGTTTAATTTCTCTTAAAATTAAAAGTCTCCAAGGTTGCTAAGGACTTTAGGTAACAAGTTATACCTTACTTGTTTTCAATTTGATTAATTATTATTATTATTTTTTTTTTGCAAAATACTAATATACATATTATAGTATCACATGTATCATTCTCCATGCATTCCATCTTTCAGTACAATAGTCATCAAATGTCTTTAAAGTAAACTCACCAGCATTGTCCAAACGGATTGCTTTCATTGAGTAATCAGGAAAGTGTGCCCATAATCTGATAATTTGTGCCAACAGTCTAGCAAAGGCAACATTACGGGTAAATAGTAGACAAACATGTGACTATCATACCGATGCGTCAATCAATACCATAAAATAGCGGAAAGGTTCACTTGGTTGATGAATATGTCCACATATGTCCCCTTGAATTCTTTATAAAAATGATGGGGATTCTAGACCAACTATAGTGATGGATGGCTTAAGTGCCAATTTCCCTTGTGAGCAAGCAATACAAGCACTCTCACTAGGTGACAACATCTTCAAGTTCTTTAATGGGTGCCTATGTGAGTTTTCTATGATCTTACGCATCATTGTAGATCTTGGGTGACCAAGATGGTTATGCCAAATTTTAAAAAGTTCAGGTTTAGTGAACTTCTGGTTCATGACTGCATAAATTTCAATATTTTCTAATACATGCTTTTAGCATGAAATATTAGCAGTGATGTATAAAAACTCTCCATCCTTTTCACTTAAAGTTTCAATGTGGTATCCATTGAGTCGTATATCTTTGAAACTAAGCAAATTTCTTTTGGATTTGTTGGACTATAAATCATCATGGATACTTAATTTAGTTTTGCTTGGTAACATGAGTGTTGCTCTTCAGGAGCCCTCAATTATGTTTGCAGATCCTGATATAGTATTTATTTTAGCCTCAGTTAAGGTCAAACCTGAGAAATATTTTCTATCCTGAAGGATGGTGTGCGTTGTTGCACTGTCTGCTATAAAATGTCTCCATCATTACCGGATACCGATGTCTCAGTTTCAAAGTCCATCTAAAAACAAATTACATTGGTAAAGATGTTTACAGAACTTTATCTTCATGATATGAAACTTTAGGTCCATTTTTTGTCTCTGTTTTACAAACTTCATGCTTGTAATCAATATTTAGAACTTCAAGTTCTAAAACGATATTTATTTATTGAACTTCAAGTTCATTTATCATATATAAGATGGAAGTACAATTACTAACATTGGTTATAAAAAATATAATAAAAGCATATCCAACCATAAAGGTTGTATTCAACAAGAATAAATAGATTCGTCCATGAAGGCAGTATTCAACAATAATAAATAGATCCGATCATAGAGGTAAAATTTAACAATAATAAATAGATCTGACCATAAAAGCGGAATTTAACAATAATAAATAGATTCAACCATAGAGGCACAATTTAACAATGATAAATAAATCCAACCATAGAGATAAAATTTTAATAATAATAAATAAATCCAGCCATAAAGGCGAAAACAAATATTAAAGAACACCCGTAGGGTCAAAGTACGTACTTTCAATAGAAGTGCAACATTACATTTGTTAAGCTTTTCGTGTTGATAACATGTTGCAATTTTAGTGGTGCTATTTAGTAATAACTCAAGAAAGGTAAAGTAAATTTATAACAAGGACTAAAGTGAGAGAATTGAGAAATGTGATTGATATTGCGTAATCCCTCAAAAGTTTTGGATTGTAAAGGATTAATTGGATTGATTGAAATGAAAAGGATTGGGGGAATATTTATAGTCATCACAACTCCCCACTTTCACCGCCTCAAAGTAACAAAGGCAGTGGATTGACTGTTAGTGTATGCCCTAGGAACCAATCGTGTCGTCGGTTCCAAGGCATTATGTTTTGTATACATTTTATGTATATATTTTGTATATACATTTTATCTTATCAATAGAAGAAAGTGTTCTTATTTCACATGTGGTTTATTGCTTCACTTATATATATGTATTACATGAGAAATGTCCGGATGATACAAATCTTTAGAAGATCAAAATCATCAAAATATTCCCTACATAGGTAATATTAATTCGGCAATAATATTACATAGTAGGCATGTTGAATGCCTCCGTAGAATATCATGTGATGGTATTAGTGTAGGTGATTATAAAAGTTATATCACTAGGGCATTAGCATGGATACGCAGTTAGTGAACTGTTTATCGAATATGACCATTTATGATGAATCACATGGACATTTAAAATGTAGTCAATGATTTATCATAAGATTGTACTAGTATATTATTAATCCTTAGACCTGAGATATCACGGTTGGATTCTGCGTAAACGCATATGGTTCATATGGTGTATAAACACGAGGCTAATCATGCCATGTGTTAATAAGCCGATTTGGCCATGTGTTATTTATGTGTGAGGACAAGTGATGGTCAAGATGGGATCCGTTGACTTGGTATAGATTGATATCAAGTTCCTAGACAAATGTCAAGATACATTGGAAAAGTGAAATCTCCGGCCGGGGTATATAAAATGTTACATGAAAGGTTGTTTCATAGTGACACGTTTCATATGTATTGAATTAGAATTAAGATAAGGATTTTGACATACCATGAATCCATTCTTAATTGGGATTAGACAACGGAAGGATTTGATTATACAACGTGTATGATTGTAAAAGGTTCGTTGGAGTATATTTTCATTGTGACTTAGGGGTTATGGAGCATTGCTAGATGCCTACCATAATCAGTGGAAGTTTTGTTCATAAAGAGTTATGACAAAACATATCGAAATAGACTGTGATATTGGGTCCACGGCTAGGCCATAGTGAACTTAAGAGGTCACACATAAAAACTAAGGAGAATAGAGAAGTAGCCAAAGAGAGTTGATTATCCAAGGTTGGCTAGTACCTACCAATGGTAATAAAGTTATTTATATTAATCATTTTCTTTATATTAAATTGGATTTTATAAGGGGTTGTAATTGTAAACATATAAACAATTTAAGGGTTAAATTGTTATGTAAACAATTTAAGAGTTAAATTGTTAATTGTGATTAAATGTTAATCCAATGTTATAATTTAAAGAAGTTTAACAACTTCATAACAATTATGGAATTGTTTAAGGAAGTCCAAAACAATTATTGAATTGTTTACAAGGATTCCTATGTAAAGAAAATGATATATCAATTTTTGTGTAGAGATCAAAAAATCTCTAAGAACCCTAAATCTCTCACTTGGCCAAATTTCTTCTTCCCTTGGTGTGGATACTCTTTTGCTTAATTTCTCTTGAAATTAAGAGACTCCAAGGTTGCTAAGGACTTAAGGTAACATGTTCTACCTTACTTATTTCAATTTGATTGAATTTTTTTTTTTAAACTATGACTATACTTGTTATAGTATGATATGCTTGATTCTCCATGCATCCATCTTTCAAATGGTATCAGAGCCAAGGATTTGATCCTTATTTATCTAAACTTGGCCAAAAAGTTGATGTTCATATGATGAAGAATGAGTTGTAATTTTTTCAAAGTTTGATTTGTGAAGTTATATGATAGCTTGCTTTGTAAGCGTTGTAGATCCATGCATGTGTAGCCTTTATTTGCCATAAAAATTTGTTTTTGACCATATTGGTTGCTTAGTAGAATTCGGCCAAGAGATAGCCTTGTTTGAAATTTTGATTTCAATTAATGTTCTTATGACTTTTGTTTGAAGAACATGAAGGTTATGGCACAAACATCAAGATTTAATTGAAATTTTAGTGTTTGTTTGAAGTTGGTCAAATGAGTTTTGGGTTAAAATGTTGCTTATTCAATATTGATGGCTTGAAGAATAAGATTCTTGATGGTTAGGACATTGTATGGATGCTAATATGTCAATTTTGATGAAAATTGATGTTGTTCGCATGACTTTGATTATGTAACATTTTAGCCATGACAAGTTTGTAAATTAATTGTTTATTAATGAGCATACTTGTTTAGACAATTCAAATGAATGTTTTAATAGTGATTAAAATGTTCATGGATACATGGAGATGATTTTTGTTCATATGAGAAATAGTTGCATACTTTTCATTAGGTGCAAAAGGGTTGTTTAATCTTGATTGGCATAATTTGTTTTGTTATATTATGTTTGTTAAATGTGTGATTTAATGGACATTAAAGGGTATTAAGATAATTTGTCTTAAAGAGTTAAGGGTAAAATTGTCTTTGTGCCAAAAACATGGAAAAGTAGTGTGAACAACATTTAATTGTTAACTTATGTATTTGATAAGATTCAATGTCATGTGTCTTATAAGATAAGGGTTGAATAATTGCTTATTTATGTAAATGTTACATTATACCCTAAAGTTTAATAAATTGTTTTTAAATTAATGCTTATTGATGGGCAATGTTGAATATAATTGATACATGAGATATATGTGTGTTTTATCAACAAAATGCATATTTTTCATGTTTGATAACATGTGATGCTATATTGAAGCATGCAATATGCTTGTATGTTTTATGCATATTAATTATGCCATTGTATATAGTTAAGTTTTAATATTTATATGAAGTATTGAAACTTAATTTTATGGCATGACATTTAGTTTTAGGTTTGTAGTTTGGGGGTTTATATTTTATATTTAGTTGATACATATTCTGGATATGTATAAGGTAGATATTAAAACATTAACCTAAAAAAAAAACCTAAACTTTAAATCTTCTCTAATTAAAATATTAAGTCTAAGCCTTTCATTATGAGTCAATTAATTCTTTGTCATAAAATTAGAGATCCCAAGATTTCTATTATGTGAGGGATGCTAATTTATGACTTAGAATTGATTTTCTTAGTTCTTGGATAGAAATTCACATTGTATCCAAGATTTCTATTATGTAAGGGTATAATAGGAATTCTATTTTAAGAAAGCATAATGGGTCGGATTTAACTAGTGTAGGGTACCAAGATTTCTATTATGTGAGGTATCTGAAACTAGAGGTAAGGAAATGAATCATAGCTTATATGGTGATACAAAAGGAAATAGTTTCCTACTTATTGAATTTAATGGACCAAGATTTCTATTATGTGAGGTTTATTAAATTTAATAAGAATTTGATTCCCCACTAGAAATTTTAATCCAGCAAAATTTCCGAATCTTTATCCAGGGAAGTATAGGATTTGAATAAAATAGTGGGAGCTAATTAGATTAGCTTAATACAAATGCATATAACAAAACATTCATAATTTGTTTTTAATTTTCTTACAGCATCTCTCATAAGATATAAAACAGTGAAAGATGAATAATCTACTGCTGAAAATCCTAGATGATAATAACAAGTTAATTGGCCGTAGTAATTTCAATGATTGGCTGAGGAAATTGACAATAATACTAAATTCAGAAAACGCAGCCTATGTTTTAGAAACACCCCTGCCTGAACCTCCTCCTTCTGATGCTCCTTCTAATGAGCATAATGAATATAAAAAATGGAAGGAAGATGAACTTAAAGCTCGCTCTTATATGTTGGCATCGATGAGTGACGAGCTTCAGAGAAAGTGTGAAAAGATGAAAAGTGCTAATGAAATTTACCTCGAGTTGCAAGAGTTGTATCGTGAGAATTTGAGGATAAGGCAATATGAATTAAGTTCAACTTTATTCGGAATGAAGTTGAAAGAAGGCGTGTCACCAGAAGAACATGTTATGAAAATGATTAATATTCTGGGTCAATTACATGCCATGAGAATTGAAATGCCGGATACCCTCAAGTTGGATTTGGTTCTCCAATCTCTACCTCCAAGTTTCACACCTTTCATCAATAATTATCATCTCAATAGGATTGAGAGAAAACTTCCTAATTTGTTGAATGAGATTCAACAGTTTTATGATAAGGAAAGAAAAGGCAAAAGGCAAAAGGCAGGAGGTTGTAAGTGTGGCTTCTTTCAGTAAGACAAAGAAGAAAACGCCAATGAAATCCCAAAAGAAATTGGGAACCAAACCCAAGGGAAAGGGATTTAAGAACAAGGCTACTCCTCAAGGCAATAAATCTAATGAAAAAGGCTAATGCTTTTGGTGTAAAGAAAAAGGGCACTGGAAGAGGAATTGTCCTCTTTATCTAGAAAGTCTTAAGAAGGCTAAAGCTCTTCGCATTGCAAATACTGGATCAGGTATGTCCCAATGCTATGTCATTGAATTTGAATTAAATGTTAATTCAAATAATTCAACCTGGATATTAGATTCATCTGCTACTTCACACATTTGTGTTTGTTTGCAGGATCTGCAGAATAGTTCTGCTCTAGCAAAAGATCAAGTCATTATTAAGAATGGCGAATGGAACAAATGTTGTTGCTGAAGCCATGGGAACATGCTGTTTGAGGCTTCCATCAGGACACATTTTGTATTTGTACAATGTCCTGTATTTTGCTAAAGCCACCAGAAATATAATTTCTGTTTCTGTATTATGTAAATATGGTTACATATACAGTTTAATGGAAATGACTGTTTAGTTTATTTTGGAAATAAACTTGTTGGCAAAGCTATCAATACGAATGGTTTGTATGTGCTAGAATTAAATGGGCATAGCATATTGAATTCCATAACTAATAAACGAACTCGAAATGAAATTAATCCTAAATTACTTTGGCATCATAGATTAGGTCATATAGGAGACAAAAGAATAAACCAGTTAGGAGAAAATTGACTTTTAAATTCATTGGGTTCAGAACCTTATCCGACCTGTGAATCTTGTCTTCAAGGAAAAATGACCAAGTCACCCTTTAAGAGTAAAGGGGAAAGGGCCAAAGGATTGCTGGAATTAATACATACAAATGTATGTGGACCATTTAATGAAATGGCCAGAGGAGGTTTTCACTACTTCATTACCTTTACTGATGATTTTTCAAGGTATGGGTATTTGTATTTAATGAAATACAAATCAGAATCTTTTGAAAAGTTAAGAATGAAGTAGAGAAACAAACTGGAAAGAGTATTAAAATTCTACGATCAGATCGTGGAGGTGAATACTTAAGTACGGAATTTCGAGATTTTCTAAAAGAAAATGGGATTATATCACAATTAACTCCTCCATTTACACCACAACACAATGGTGTATCTGAAAAGAGAAATCGTACTTTATTGGATATGGTGCGATCAATGATAACTTTTACGGACTTACCAATTTACTTGTGGGGGTATGCCTTACAAACAGCAGTGCATATTTTAAATAGAGCACCATCTAAATCACTCCAGAAAACACCATATGAAGTGTGGTATGGCAAACCACCTAGTCTTAACTATTTAAAGGTTTGGGGTTGTCCAGCTTATGTCAAGATTATTAAAACAGACAAGTTGGACGTAAGATCTGAAAAAGGTCGATTTATAGGATATCCTAAAGAAAGTTTAGGATATTATTTTTACTTCCCTACTGATCAAAGAATTTCAATCAGTAGAAATGCACATTTCCTTTAGAAAGAATTCTTAGAAGAAGGAGGTGCAGGAAGAAAAGTTGAACTCAAAGAATATTCCGAAGAGTCTCAAATCGATCATACTTAGATAGGTGAACCAGATCAAGAACCTTCAATGCATGACACAATGGTTCCAGCTCGTAAATCTTCTAAAATATCTCGACCTCCAGAGAGATATTATGGCTTTCTACATGAAAAAGTTTTTGAATCTTTTTCAGTGGGAGAAGTTGATCATGGAGATGATCCTAAAACTTATGAAGAAGCGATATTAGATATCGATTCTGGAAGATGGCTAGAAGCGATGAATTCTGAAATAGAATCCATGTACGCTAATCAAGTTTGGACACTTGTTGATCCTCCAGAAGGAATAGTTCCTATTGGTTGTAAATGGGTCTTCAAGAGAAAGGTTGGCGCAGATGGAAAGGTAGAGACCTATAAGGCTAGACTGGTAGCGAAAGGTTATACTCAGAAACAAGGGTTGGATTATGAGGAAACTTTCTCACCAGTTGCAATGCTTAAATCCATCAGAATCATGCTAGCCATAGCAGCACACTATGATTATGAAATTTGGCAAATGGATGTCAAGACCGCGTTCCTCAATGGATTTAGTGAGGAAAACATATATATACAACAACCTGAAGGTTTTGTATCCAATGTTGAGAGACATAAAGTGTGCAAATTACATAGATCCATTTATGGATTGAAGCAAGCTTCCAGAAGCTAGAATATCCGATTTGATGAAACCATCAAAACTTTTGGTTTCATAAAGAATCCAGATGAACCATGTGTATACAAGTGGGTAAAAGATCATGTCATGATTTTCCTCATATTATATGTAGATGACATATTATTAATGGGAAATGATATTGGCATGATAATTGAATTTAAAATGTGGTTGTCAAAAGCTTTCTTAATAAAAGAGTTGGGAGAAGCAAATTACATCCTAGGAATTCGCATTTATAGAAATAGAGCGAAAGGATTGATAGGGTTATCTCAGAGCATGTATATAGAGAAAATATTGAAAAAGTTCAACATGCAAGACTCCAAAAGAGGTTTTTTGCCTTGTGGTCATGGACTACATCTTTCTAAGGATATGAGTCCTAAGATTGATCAGGAGCGACAGCAAATGCGTAATATACCCTACGCTTCAGCCGTAGGTAGTCTTATGTACGCAATGCTATGTACAAGGCCTAATATAGCCTATGCTGTAAGTATTGCGAGCAGATATCAATCAAATCCAGGAGAGAAACATTGGTCAGCAGTTAAAACAATCTTTAAGTACTTGAGAAGGACTAAAGATTTAATACTGAGTTATGGAGGTTCAGAATTGAAAATCCAGGGATACTCAGAATCTGATTTTCAATCAGATGTGGATGATAGAAAGTCTACATTTGGATTCATTTTTACATGTAATGGAGGAGCAGTTAGTTGGAAAAGTTCCAAACAATCGACCACTACCGACTCCACTACAGAAGCTGAATATATTGCCGCTTCAGAAGCAGCAAAAGAAGGTGTGTGGATACACAAATTTGTAGCAGAACTTGACGTGGTTCCAAACATGAGTTATCCGATAACCTTGTTTGTGACAATAATGGTGCTATTGCACAAGCAAAAGAACCAAAAGCACACCAAAAATCAAAACATATTCAGCGTAAATGTCATATTTTGAGAGAGCTTGTTGAAGTTGGAGAAATTTTGGTGCAGAAAACACCTTCAGCGGATAACGTAGCTGACCCACTTACTAAAGCGATGACACATAAGCAATTAGATCATCATCTTGAGAAGATGGGTATTAGATACCACAACGATTGGCTCTAGTGCAAGTGGGAGTTTTGTTAGTGTATGCCCTAGGAACCAATCGTGTCGTCAGTTCCAAGGCATTATGTTTTGTATACATTTTATGTATATATTTTGTATATACATTTTATCTTATCAATAGAAGAAAGTGTTCTTATTTCACATGTGGTTTATTGCTTTACTTATATATATGTATTACATGAGAAATGTCCGGATGATACAAATCTTTAGAAGATCAAAATCATCAAAGTATTCCCTACATAGGTAATATTAATTCGGCAATAATATTACATAGTAGGCATGTTGAATGCCTCCGTAGAATATCATGTGATGGTATTAGTGTGGGTGATTATAAAAGTTATATCACTAGGGCATTAGCATGGATACGCAGCTAGTGAACTGTTTATCGAATATGACCATTTATGATGAATCACATGGACATTTAAAATGTAGTCAATGATTTATCATAAGATTGTACTAGTATATTATTAATCCTTAGACCTGAGATATCACGGTTGGATTCTGCGTAAACGCATATGGTTCATATGGTGTATAAACACGAGGCTAATCATGCCATGTGTTAATAAGCCGATTTGGCCATGTGTTATTTATGTGTGAGGACAAGTGATGGTCAAGATGGGATCCGTTGACTTGGTATAGATTGATATCAAGTTCCTAGACAAATGTCAAGATACATTGGAAAAGTGAAATCTCGCGGGTATATAAAATGTTACATGAAAGGTTGTTTCATAGTGACACGTTTCATATGTATTGAATTAGAATTAAGATAAGGATTTTGACATACCATGAATCCATTCTTAATTGGGATTAGACAACGGAAGGATTTGATTATACAACGTGTATGATTGTAAAAGGTTCGTTGGAGTATATTTTCATTGTGACTTAGGGGTTATGGAGCATTGCTAGATGCCTACCATAATCAGTGGAAGTTTTGTTCATAAAGAGTTATGACAAAACATATCGAAATAGACTGTGATATTGGGTCCACGGCTAGGCCATAGTGAACTTAAGAGGTCACACATAAAAACTAAGGAGAATAGAGAAGTAGCCAAAGAGAGTTGATTATCCAAGGTTGGCTAGTACCTACCAATGGTAATAAAGTTATTTATATTAATCATTTTCTTTATATTAAATAGGATTTTATAAGGGGTTGTAATTGTAAACATATAAACAATTTAAGGGTTAAATTATTATGTAAACAATTTAAGAGTTAAATTGTTAATTGTGATTAAATGTTAATCCAATGTTATAATTTAAAGAAGTTTAACAACTTCATAACAATTATGGAATTGTTTAAGGAAATTCAAAACAATTATTAAATTGTTTACAAGGATTCCTATATAAAGAAAATGATATATCAATTTTTGTGTAGAGATCAAAAAATCTCTAAGAACCCTAAATCTGTCTCTTGGCCAAATTTCTTCTTCCCTTGGTGTGGATACTCTTTTGCTTAATTTCTCTTGAAATTAAGAGACTCCAAGGTTGCTAAGGACTTAAGGTAACATGCTCTACCTTACTTATTTCAATTTGATTGAATTTTTTTTTTTAAACTATGACTATACTTGTTATAGCATGATATGCTTGATTCTCCATGCATCCATCTTTCATGGACACCCTCTGCTTTTACAATAGTAAAATGTATTCAATAAGTTTTACAAGTTGATGGGTTCTGTTGGGTATAAAATAAATAAAGCCCAAAAACTCATGTGAGGTCTACAGGGCAAAATCCGATAACATAATGGGGGCGTTTGGTTGAGGAATGTTAGATTACTGGGAATGTTGGATTACTGGAAAGATAGATTATCTTGAAAGATTACTGGGAATCTTTAAGAAAATGTGTTTGGTTAGTTGGTGGGTATGTTATATTAATATGGTTGGTTATGGGGAATAAATTGGTGGGTATGTTATTTAAATTACTAAATTGTCCCCTTTACAAATATTAATATAATATTATTTTTATTATTAATTTTTGAATAATTTCTTTTAACCCCCTTGAATATTTGATTTAGTTAAAAGCACTTTGTTTATTGCAAATCACCCCCGCCTCTGCCACACTCATAGTGACTAGACTTGATATGGCGTTTCGACCATATCGATGGTCAAAACGGGCCTTTATTATGAAATCACCCCCTCCCCTACCTCCCGCCGCCACCGCATACCACCGCCTAAGTCTCCGAAAGTCGCCACGCAACTCACCGTGATCAAGAGACTTGATGCATGGCCTGCTTCACCTTATATCGATGGATAAAACGGCCATATCAAAGTAGATCGATGCAGATGCTGATCTATTTCTACTTGGAATAGATCTGGCTCGATCATGGTTCGTTTCTGCCATCAATATGGCCGAAAACGGCCATATCGATGACTCTCGGAGCCTCCCACTCAAACTGATTCTTTTTTAAGGACTCCTATGAGTTTTTCAGGCTATCCTGTGGTGGTCGCAGAGGCAGGTGGCAGGCGGTGGTGGTGGTGGTCCGAGTGGCAGGTCTCAGAAATTGTTTTAAATATAAGGACATTATTGTCCAAAATTTTAGTTAAACAAGGGTAAAATTGAAATAGGATATTAATGTAAATTTATTTTAAAATGAGGGCATTATTGTCCAAAATTTTCATTAATAAGGGATAAAATTGTAACAAAAAAGGATAATCCTGGTAATCTCAGAATACCTAAGAAAATGGAGGTAATCAGATTACCTCCAAAATTACCAATAGTAACTACTATTGGTATTTGAAGATTACCGGAATCTTATATTACTTGACAACCAAACGTGGTAATCAAGTAATATCAGATGACATTACCCCAATAATCTGACATTACCGCCAACCAAACGCCCCCAATGGATTAAGGCCATATGCCAAATGCCAAAAAGATGAAGAAGAGTTAATAGTTATAAATGAAAAAGATTCATAGCTGGGAAAGATAGGGAAATGTTTATTTTAAATTCGATTCCTAAGACTATTAATAAGAGATAATTATTAGTGGTTTATTTAGTCATTAATTTCAAGGTCTCGAGAGATTAACTGAGGTATCCGCAAACTAGCCCGAACACCCCCAGATACCAAAAAATAAAAAAAAGATAGTGAAATGGAGAAAAAAGAACCATTTCGTGTTTAATCTATTCCTAAATGAATAAGTTGCCCATAAATGAGAGCATTAGAGCATGTTTGGTTAGGCTTAACAATCGGCCAAAAATCTTACTTAAAAGTACTTTCAAATTTTTTTAGACTTTTTTGTTACATTTGAAAATTACTTACAAGATTTTAAATAAGTTATATTATGCCATAACTGTTTTTTGAGGCCGGTTAAAGTGTTGATATTCAAAATTATCAGTATTTTATTTTATAAATTTAACTTGATCTAATCTTGTATATTAAACTTTTTATTGGTAAATTAACACAAAAAAGTTATTTTACATTTTTCTAATCAAACAACAAACAAAATTTTCATAAAACTATCAATAAAGATTGGTTTACAATCCAATCTTACAAACTTTGTTTCACAACTCCAATGTAATAGTTCGTAATTGGTCAAATCGCAATTGAACAAGCGGGACCCATAACGAGTAAGGGGGTGTTTGTCTAAGCTTATAAGCTCGTCAAACTTGCTTATAAGCTCTAAAATTAAGTTGACATGTTTGTTTATAATTTTTTTAAGTTTATAAATTGAGCTTATAAGCAAAAAAAAAATAAGTTGGGGGGGAGATATTTTTTTTTTTTTGGCTTATAAGCACTCTGCTTATAAGCTAGTTTGACCAAGTATATTACTACATTATCCTTGTTTAATTTTAAAATTCTATAGTATACCCTTGTTTAATGTAGTACTTTTTTTAGTCATTTTATAATAAAATGTATTTATAAGCCACATTTTACCAAACACGTCAACTACTTATCAGTCACTTATAAGTACTTTAACCAAACACATAATTGCTTAAAATTTCAAATGCTTATAAGCTAAAATTAGCTTATAAGTACTTATTACTTATAAGCTAATTTTCATAAGCTCAGACAAACACCCCCTAAATGAGACCTATTTACAAATTATCACGACATAATTGTAAAAAAAAGTTTGTGAAATTGAATTATAAGTATAATATTACCCTAAAACTATACTATTATAAGCTTTATTTCTTCTATAAACAAACTCTTATAAATTTACAAGAGGAACTAAAAGTTGACATGAGAAAACAAGTATTCGAAGCACCCCATATTATTTTCTATTTTAACAATTTTTAGTTTGGGAAATAAAATTTAATCTTCTTCTAACCATTCGAAAATGTAGCTGTAGCTGAAGCATGTTAATTCTCTTGAAACGACTCTCGAAACGACATAAACACGACCTGCCACTGCCACTGCCAGTCCCTATTGTCACCCCATATTAGTATTCCTTTGAAAAATAATAATAATGGATTCAAATCCGGATATGTCTCACGTTAATTCGTAAAGAAAAAGATTCACAACATTATCCCACGTGAACAAAACATATATTTGAATAATCATAAAATGGAACAACCCTACATGTGTGCCTTTTGTGGATTCGGTAATAAACAGCGACTACTCCCATTAAAAATTGGACACGCAACCTACCCAATATGCAAAATCCAGTAATTTTGACCCCACAAGCATTAAATCGAACTGTACCCGTACATAGAAGCATGGCATTTTCACCGCCACGTCACCGAATTGTTTGTCCTTTCGAAGAGGCAGTGGACATCATGATTTTTTTATGTGCAAAACGAAACTTCTTTCTCCTAGTATCAAACTAATTTAAAGGGCCACCAAAGAACCAACAAAAACGAAACAGAAAGTAAAAGTCAAGACTCAGGACCAAGGAAAGAAAGAAAGAAACACTAAGAAAGAATTTTATTGATTTTGATTTTGTCGGCTCAGTTCAATGGAGGCCGTTGACGAAATCAAGCCGAAGACCGGAGAAGAAGAGGAAGGGAAGAAGGAACCTGAAGTCGGACAGGACGACGCCGGGATAGGCGAAGCTACTGGATCTGTTGATTTGTTGGCGAACAAAACGTTTTTGACCGACAAGACCACCACGTATGCTTTTGAATTTATGTTTTCGTCTTAGTCTCTTAGATCTGTGTGAGTTTTGTTAAAATAGAAATCTATTTTTATTTTTGTTGTGTTATTATAGTTAGAACAAATTCTGTGGTCATAGAATTTAGAATATTTTAATTTTTTACATTTTTTAGACGAAGGTAGTACAGTTGAATTGAATGTCCGTACACGGTTTGAATGCGGTAGTGTACGGATATTTCTTTCATTTGTGTGGCAGAATTAGGTAACTTTAATGAATACTTCAAAGTTTAAACTCGGAATTTTATGTCGTTTGAGGGACAGAAATTGAATCATGCTAATTGACCTATGGCAGAAATGAATGAAGTGTATATTGTGTTACGAGTCTTAGTTTCGCTTAATGTTAAGGCACACGTTTTATGCTTTTAGCCGTTAATTTTTTATTTTTTATTTTTTAAACTCAATGAAGACATTTATATAGTTTTATCTGAATACGAAAATAATTTTTTTTTTTTTTTACTTAAGTCTGAATAACGTTTAATGATTTCTTTGATTTTTGTTCTCTAAAATACTCTTATGCAAATTTATTTATTGCATCCCTGTCAACTTTTTATTTCAATAAAATCTAAGAATCGGTTTCAGAAAATTTAATTTATGCTTTATCAAACTGTTAGATAAAATGCAATTTATTATTTAAATAAATTTTCATCCAACTTTTTAAAGGATTTGTGAAAAGTAAAATAAACTTATTATTCAGATTTAGACTCTCTAGTCTATTCAAATTTCATTTGATCTATTCAGATTTTAGACAGAAAACAAACCCTACTGAAAAAAAAAAAAAAAAATGATGTGTGTATTGCGCACCAAATCAAATTATCGAAGATAAATCATAACTTTGCAAACATGAAGAAACACAATTTATGTGGTCTGGCAAGAATACTTCCAATAAGAGGTTGAATTCACTGAATGAATTCACGCAGTTAATAGTGTGCACTTTCCACATAAAACTGAAAATTATTTGGACTGGAGGTGATACCATGGATTCCCATGTTTAGAAAGCAGTGAATTTTTTTGGGTTTTATCTTGAGTTCCAAGTTGAGTTGCATTAGGCTTGTTTTTACTTTTACGTCTACTATCCATCATTGCAAAGCACCTTACATGCAGGATGGCTTGGGCCGCTGTTGTGTTGTGAGTGGCATTGCAGCAATCTATTTACATCTTTTATACTGATTGCATATTTCTTCTTCTTCTTCTTTTTGTTTATTTTTTAATTTTTTGCATGCTGACTCACTTGGTGATCATTGTTGCTATGCTGTTTTGTTTTCTATTGTTAGTTTAGTTGCGCGAAGTATCTTTATTGACTGTTAAGAACATTTTGTCATTTTCATGATCTAATTTGATAATTAATGAGCCAGAAACACATTTGCTTGAACATGAGCATTCATAACTGTTGATTTTTGAAACGAACATGAGGTCAAGTGATTGATAACATCAGTAATAGCGGGGCTTATGATGGTTGTCTGATTGAGTGGTACTATTATGTGGATTCCTGCTTTCTAGTAGTCATCATGTCAATTAAAAGTAGACCCATAATTAAGTTCACACTAAAGCTTGTGCTACATGCTGTTATTGTATGTATTCAGGTGGTGGACTTGAAGAGGGTTTGTATACTTCTCTGTGTCTGTCAGACGAGTTTGATTTCAGAGGATAGTTGAGGTTTGGTTCTGTGTGTGGCTAATATATGTAGGGAATTAGTTTAGACTGTGGTTTTGTTGATTCTTGAGCAATTTGGTGGTAAGCCAAAAAAAAAATGGCTGCATCAGTGATAAGCAGGACCTCTAACAGCCTGAGGCCAGAAAAGCGGTTGTATAATTTGTCTTGAGGTGACTTTTGTTATTTATGTGACACCATGGTCTCATTATGATGGGTAATTTCCCCATAAAAGACTTCTTATATTCACAAGATGAATAGGAGATTCCTGCTTGTACATATGAAAGGGTTGAAAACATGGAACTGGGCATTTTCCCAATCATTTGAAGGAATATAATAAAAAAGGGTTACCCCAAGATAAATGGCTTTCTGACTTGTAAAAGAATCATATCTTCTGTATTATGTATTTTATTCCCTCTGTATACATGTGACGCTTCCATAATATTCTAATGTGAATTTGTAATGCCTCATTTCTTGTTGTGAAAGGCCTATGTCAATGCCAACATCCGGAGCAAACGCTAATCCATCTCAGCTTACAATCTTCTATGGTGGAAATGTTTGTGTATTTGATTCAATTCCGGCAGAAAAGGTTTGTTCTCTAATTTAAAGCTTTGAAGACATTGGTATCTTTAGAAAAGAGATCTCATTTTAAATTTTACCATGATTCATGTGCTTAGGTTCGTGAAATTATGCTTATTGCCTCCGCTGCTGCCACTGCCGCTACTAACTCTGGTGACGTGAAAAACATTGGTATCAACTGTCCTACCCCTTCACCAGTTCTAACAAGGTCTCCCTCACTGCTGAGTACTGCATCTCCTTTGGGTTCTCCGCGGGTGGCTCCACATCCTATGCAGAGGAGCTCTTCCTTTTGCAAGTTGCAAGCTGGTACCATTGCGTAACTTGACAGTCACAGTTTCTGTTGAATGTGGATATTCTGTCTTTCTAATTTCATGGTTATTGTAATCTAACTCTGCTTTATGATCCCTATTGCAATATCTGTTGGTACAGAATTACCAATTGCAAGGAGACATTCCCTTCAGAAATTTTTTGAGAAGCGACGAGACAGGTAACTTCTTCAACACTGCAATCCCCCTCCCTTTTAGTTTCGCTGAGCAAGAAAACTCCTGACTAATATATAATCAGGTCAACTCTTATATCTATATGTACCTTTTATAGCACCACAAGATCTTTGACTGAAAGATATTAGAGCCCCATTATCATCTATTGTAATCTGGAAATATAGTACATCCTAGAGGCTAAAATTAATTGTCCTGCCGATATTGTTGGACTACATACACATAATGTGCTCCATTATGTTAGGCATTGGATACTTATAAGTTTGGGATAATTGATCTTACATTAAGAAATAAAGTAATTGTTACTAAGTATTTTGGAGACTGAATCTTAATTATTTAAGTCATTTTTTTAGGAATTGCATATGGATTTGAAAATTTATTTTTTATTCTATTCATCTCAGTTTTGCTGCTCTTTATTTTCTTATAGGTTGGTGAGCAAGAATCCTTATCCTGCTCAATCCGGGACAAAAAATTCTGACATTGTGACAGCCAACCTCAGTACTGAAAATTCAGCAGATGCAGGTTACTTTGAAAAATCTCCCATGCCTCCAGAAGAATTACAAGCTAAATCTGCAGTTCAAATGAGCTGCATTTAAGCCTCTAGAAGGCTGTAGTAAATAATGGAAAACTTAATTTGTTTGAGATATTCTAAACTTGGCAGTATTATTCTTGTAAGATTGCAAAGCGCACTAGGTGTGATGATGTTTGAATTGCCTTTGGACTTCAATGGGGATAACATGTGCTCAATTTCTCATCTATTACTGACAGAAACAGAAATGTCTGGTGGTAGGCTTATTTGAGTATGTATTTCTCTCAATGATTGCTTACCATGCTGGCAATGGAGAATTTGAGCACGTCTGCTTATATTTAATCCAAGGGCAGTTGAAATGTCTTTTAAACCCATGTGACTGACTTGTTAATTGCCCATGTCTGATGTCTGCCTGACAATGTCAAACTTATTATCTGTCACTGTCTGTTTGAGAAACAGATATTCGTGTATTTGTTGGATGATTTGATTCTATAAAGTGTCTTTGTTAGTTGTGTGGATTTCGAGTGTAATATGAATTCAGGTTATGGGAGTTACTGAAATAAGCTTTGTCATCATCTAATTCTAATGTCCCAAAAATAGATATTTGCAGTTTGGTGGTGTAGTTGGCTTGATGGGCGGAGCAGTTGGAGATTCTCTTCTCACTCTCAACTCTTTTAGAGGACAAGTAAACAACAGCGGGGAAGGATCTTTCTTTTTTCTTTAAACAAATGGTGGCTTGTTGAATAGACCCCGCCCTGGTAGCATGTTTAAATGATCACTTGGAAGTTGGAAGTGCTTAACTTATCAACAATGCTACAAACATCGGGGTTTTTACATCAAAATTTTGTACCGGCTTACGTGTCTCTTGACTCAGACCATTCAACGCATTTAACGTTATTAAATTTTTTTTAAAATATAAAAATTTATAAAAAAAATCTGGAATGGCCGCCGTCCTCTTTTTTTGGATGGGCGTCCCTACTCTAATTAAAAAGCTTCAAGCTTCAAGTCCTAACTTCTCATCTTCCATAACCTTCTGCAACTCACCCGACGTTGTTTCAAAGCTCATAACCAATGGCTTCTTCTATGCCTTCCTCTACTTCTTCTTTCTCTACAGCTTTTCACGCTTTCGCATAACCCAAAACCCAGGAAAGATTATGGATTGCAAAGAGAACACATGCTGCAAAAAGACAGATTTAGATGACCCAAGTGAAGATTTGATTGAGGGAGTCAATGAAGAAGCCATGGAAGGCCATGAAGAAGAAGAAGTGGCGTCAAAAAAGCACAACAGATTTGATGGAGGGAGTCAATGAAGAAGCCATGGAAGGCCATGAAGAAGAAGAAGAAGTGGCGTCAAAAAAACACATGGGTTGTGCGAAAGCGTGAAAGACATTTTTTTTTTTTTTTATATTTTGGTTATAGCATTTTTGGCTTCCTGGCAGAGAAAAGAAACTCCACCTGTTTCAATGTAATTTGTTCAGTGGATATAGCATTTTTGTTAACTTATAGTATTCGAATTCTGAAACTCTCTCTTCATGTAAGGAATTGTTCACCCAGAAGAAGTAAAGCTTCTCTCATGGGGGACTAACACTCTCACCATCTTCATGTAAGAGAATGTAGACCGCGTTGCTTGCCTTGTCAATCATCGCCAGCATCAAGCAACTTAGTTTAACTTTATCTTCCTATGAGGTTCTCATCTAAACTCAGCTCTCGTTCTTCATGAATGACAATCTGATGAGTTTCGCTACTTATGTATGGCTGTGTTTAGTTTTGCTATTTATGTATGACTGTCGGGTTTTTTGCCTGTGAGTTAGGTCATGCCCTACGGGCTAGGATACAATTTCTGCATCTACTTCATACCCAGAAATTCTTATCTCAGTATTGAACGCCACAACTCTTGTACGAAAAGGTTTTTCACTGTTCTTACAGAAGGGTTGTAGCCATAGAATTTTACACAAGGCTAATTGCAAACATCTAGTAGTCCCTGCATATATGGTATCTCTCGTTCTGCTGAGAAGCCGCTTGCCTGGAACAAGCATTACATTACCGCATCTTCCATGCCTAATTTTCCCATCAGATATTTGAACCTGCCTCAAGTAATAATTCCCTTCCAGAATGATACATAAAAAATTCCACTCCAAAGCTATTCCTATAAGTTATTTCTTTTCTTTTAAAACCATGTCAAGTTATACAAAAGATTAAATCAAAGGGATAGGATGGGGCCAAAGATCAAAAAAGCAAACCATGACCTCAGAGAAAAAAAACTTACTGCCTGATACTGGCATGTACACCATAATAAGCGACTACAAACACAGAAGCAAGACAGATTTGTGAAAGTTCAAGAAAAGCCTGAAACCTAATCCACGTTCAAACGCTTTACATACCCAAAAAAAGAAAAAAGAAAAAAAAAAATCACCAAGTTTCCACATGGACAGGCATGCTAGCACTCCATCCCTAACATTATTGTTTGACTTACATTTTATGCATTTTAGTGCATACTACGCATGATGCCATGTAGGTAACCCCCTGTCATCACGAGGGACACAAGAGAGACAACACCTGCTGGAAACACCTTGCCTGACTTTTTGAAACGAGAACCCATCACTACCAAAAGCGCAGCAGACAGGCCTACAAATTGAACATGACAGAAGCAGTTAGGTTGAGCATATGAATAGGTGGATCTGGAAAGTGACAAAACTATAATGTGGTGAGTTGAGCATATACTCTGATTAGACCTAAAGTTTATACCAAAATTTTAAGAAACTACAGCACATTTTATACAAGGGAAAACCTAATTGTAGAGCTTATGTCACCAAGATTTTACTCATACAGTCTAGAATCACCATTCCAGTCAAACTAGGTCTATATTAACATAGATTCAACCTAATTATAATAATTGATAGGAAAGGCTCGATAAGTGAGTCCAAGAACCAGTTGGAATCAAATTGAAGAAAAACTTGATCCTTATTAGAATAAACAGTATCCACTTTTACACATATTAATTTATTTTAACGTATTGTCGGATTAGAAGCCAAAATTAACCATTCACAACAAAATGAAGTTTCAATTGCTGCTCGAATTTGAACTCAGATTTCAAATCATCCTTTGAACTCAATCAAGTGGTATATATACACAGATACTGGAATTAAAAATCATAAAATGTGAGGATCTCATTAGATTTGCACTAAATCTCACTCATCCCTACGTCATATGTTAACATTAATCTTCGTAAATATAACATGGTAAGAATAAGACAAACTTTTTCATGCAACTCTGAAGAACTTTCTCATTCAGTGCAACTTATCAAACATAATGAAAGAGTTCAGGATATCTAATACTGCATATGCCATAACCTTATCACATGGTTTAAACTATTCTTGTAGCATCATTAAACTGGAGTATATAGCCTTACCAAGCCCTATGGATGAAGCAAGAACTGGTTTTGTGGGAAGCTCTGTATAAACATAATATAGCAGCGAGGCCGACACTCCTCCTGCCAAGAGTGACTTCTGGCTGCCGGTTTTCAAATAGCCCATAAGACCACCCACTGCCAATATATAAAATATAACAAAATGTAATTACTACATAGTGTAAGCAAGCATACAAATAATCAAGATCCAAACAAGTGTGCAGCAAAACAATAAAATAGATTTGACCACATTGAAGAATGCACAAATCAACTAAAAGATCAATATTTCATCATCCAAGAAACTGTCAAGAGGCCTCACAATTAGACAAAAAACATCACTCATTGTTACAGTTAGCACGTCTAACAGTCCAGTAGATAGCAAGAAAGTAAAAGGAAGAGAAGTAAAAGGTTTGAGGAAGATCACTGAGATATGCACATAAATACAAAATACAAATGCATATGTACAACCTGAAGAATTAAAACTTGGAATAACTTAAGATTTTGCTTTGATACCACGTGAAGTAATTTAAAAACTTGAGATTGGATAAAAAATTTACACAGAATTCTTTGTTTCTGAAAACAACATATAAAGAAAATTTATGTAAATGTATTTGGTCGAAATGCCATCTTTTTATACAATCCTTAAACCTAATATAAAATCAGCAAACCAGAAAAAAAGTAGTTTTCTTCCTTTTTAAAGAAATTTTAACTCTAAAAACAGTGTTTGAATCAAGTAAATATTAACAAATATTGAGATACGATCTTAGTTTTTAAAGATAATTTCAATCAAAACTAAACTAAATAGTAATAATAATAACAAACAAATAAATAAATGAACCTCCAACAAGTGCAGCATAACCCAAAGTCAGTTTCTGAGACATAGACATCCCCATCTTTTTGTTCTCACTCTCGTCACTTGATTCACCTTCTCCTTCGCTCTTACCCTCACCTCCTCCTCCTCCTCCACCACCACCTCCTCCGCTACCAAACTTCTCTCCACTGCCGCCGCCGCCTCCAATTTCGGGCACGATCTCGCTCCCGTCTTTTACGGTGTCAACACTCTTGGAGAGTATAGTTGAGGATTTGGAGTCAGATGAGACTACTCCGGCGACAGTCGCGATCCTCTTGGAAGAAATGTCAAGTCTTTGATAGCTGATGTTGCTACGGTGTCTGAGTGCAGAAGCTCGGTTGGAGAGTCCAAGCTTGGGCTGCAGAAGAAGAAGAGAGGACTGTGATACACCTGACAATAACTCTGCCATTTGTAATTTGTTTGCTTGACTCGCTCTCTTTGTTTAGCCACCTTCGTTTCCTTCTACTTTCTTCTAGAACTCAAAGACAGACGTTTTGTTCAGCCCAATTTCTTTCACCTCCAACTAAAAGACGGATGATTTGTTGAGCCCAATCCAAATTCCAAACAGTCTTATTGGGCCTTCAAACCATATATACAGAATACCGGTTTCACCCATTAGATTTGGACTAACTGACGGTCTAAACCCGAGCAGCACTCATCTGTCAATTTTTTTTATTTTTAATTCTTTAATAACGTAACAAGACTCAAAATTTTGCAGAGTAAACGACTTTTATTTTTTCCCACCCAAGGTTTGGCCTAATAACACTTTCCCACCCAAAAGTTTCAAAATACAACTTTATTACCCAAATGTTATGTTCCGTTAAATACAGTAATATTCATTATGAAGACGAAAGTACCCTTTACTATTTGACCTGATTTTTTTTATTATTATTATCTGGACCAAAAATTGGCGGCAGACAACAATGTCGCTCAAACAATGAACGGCGAGCAAGTGGGCAGTGAGGTGTTGAGGGTTTTGTAGAGTGGGGGCCAGTGAAGGTGGTGAAGACTTGGATTTTGGCCATCGGATTCAGCCAAAATTTGGTTGGAAAGCAGTGAAACCCTAATTCAAACGATGTGGGCAAATGGTTGGAGCCAATCAGGCAATAGTCAAGAGGGTTTTGGTGTATGGAGGTCGGGGAATCTGGTGGTGGAGAGTGGAGACGACTTGGATTTTGGCCACTGAAATTCAGTTGAAAATGACGAAACCCTTATCCAAATGGCGCCAAAGAACGATGGGAGCAATCAGGCAATGGTCAAGCTGGTTTAGGAGTATGGAGGTAAGGGAATTTGGTGGTGGAAGGCTTGGATTTTGGCCATCGGAATTGGCTGAAATTCGACTAGAAACAGTGAAACCCTAGTCCAAACAACATCAACAAACGGTAGGAGCAATCAGGTAATAGTCAAGGGGGTTTTGGAATATGGAGGTTGGGGAATCTGGTGGTGGTGAAAGGGCAGGCCAAAGCCACTGATTTCGGTCCAGATTGGCCCTGAAAACAGAGGTGGTGCAATCACGAAAATCACCAAAAAAATGCCAAATACGACCTAGAAAGCAGTCATTTCGGTTAGGGAGTTATGAAAACGGGAAAAGGGTGATGAAATCCGTTAGTTTCAATGAGAAAACTGGCAGAGATTAGTGCAAAATGCTGTACAATTGCAAAAGGAGAAAAAGGAAAAACGGCTGGCCAAGGAAATAAGGAGAAAAAGGAGTGAAACTAAATTAATGTTAATTGATCATCTTGCCTCTCTTCACAACGAAATGTACTAACAAAACTATGCTATAAATAGTAAAATTGTATTTTAAAATTTTTTGGATAGGAAAGTGTCATTAGGCCAAACCTTGGGTGGGAAAAACTGTTTACTCAATTTTGAATGTTAAATTCATGAAACCACTATTCCATTGACACCTTAGGGTTTGTTTATTGGGATCCTTGGACTAAATTGTCAACTCTTATCAAAAAAATTATTCAGTTGTAGGCAGCTATATTATGTTAGGGCATCTCTAACCCAAAGCCACTTTGGTGTATGTGTGGAATCCAACACCAAAAATTACACCAAATTGGTGTAAGTGAATCAAACACTGTTCATAGGATCTACTACATTATCAACTTGCTAATCCTATTTCCTTATCGATTAAGACTGTCCCACAACAAAACAAAATAGTTAAAGAAATTACACATGCGCAGAGGCATTGTGGAATAGCATCGAGATCTCTGCTTTGGCGTTTATTAATAG
>CM047904.1:10900975-10951563 GCA_026229545.1 Pistacia atlantica
ATGACTTGTTGCTCATTTGGATGATTGATGAAAATATTAATATCAATTTGATTAGTGTATAATTTACCTCTATATCACTTGCACTAAGGATAACTAAGTCAAAACAAATAATTTTTGTAATTATAACTCTATTAAGTTATAACCTTCTCATAATAATAAAATTGTTTGGTCCCACCATTATAATTACAATAATGCTACGGACACCGAAAAAACTGCACCGAAATCGTGTACCGGCCTACGTGTAACACGCCTCTCAATTTTTTTACAATTTTTTTCTAGTGAACGGCCGTCCATCAAATTTGGATGGCCATTCACTCACATGGACGCCCATCCATATTATATGGACGGGCGTCCCCATTTAAAGAACGTCTGTCCATAAATAAATTATGAAAATAAAATAAAAAAAACTTTAGGGACGGCCGTCCATAAATTATGGACGGTCATCCCTTACGTTTGGACGGGCGTCCATACTTTTAAAAAAAAAAAAAAAACCCATCCATTATTTTAGTCTTCCATGAATATTTGTTGAACTGTATTCATGGAAAAAGAAGAAAACGACGTACCTTTGCAGCGAATGACCTGACCAGCAGTGCATGCCATCTCTTCTTAAATTTTGAAATTGGGAACAAATTAAACACAAAACTGAAAGACCAATTTCTTATAAGCTTTATGACTCTTTTTGTTTCGATGGGTAATGGTTCCAGTTTGAGGGGATATTTATACTCCATGAAAGTAGACAAAAAGTTAAATTGAAGGTAATATATTAATGAGATTCTTACTGGCTTAATTTAGACTTTTCAAATGAACAGTTTTTGAAAACAACATGCAATTGGCGGTTGTGACAAAACCATTCCAAGATGTTGGTTCACCGGATTTTTAAGTCCCTGGTTTGGTGGTTTCACTGTTGGTTAAGGATAAAGATAAAGATGAAGATAAAAGATGATGATGTTTCTGTAGTGTTTTAAAAGTCTAAGTCAATGTGTTTGAAATTCTAACCTGTTAAATCAAAATGATGCAATAAAGTTTCCATGGAGGCAAGTGAAAAAGTTGCAGAACTTCGCCGTCTACTTCTTCGTCTTCATTCACTGTGTTTTTTTCGGGGAGGCAAGAGTTTAAGATTTTCGGGGAAGTCAGCAGCGATGAAGAGAATAAGGATAAGCTACAAAACTTCAACCAGGATGCAAACGTACTATACTGGTCGGAGGATGTCAAAAAGTTGTTGATGATGTGCAGAAGATACTGCATGAGATTGCTATCACTGGAAAGATTTCACAAAAATGTAAGTAATGGACGGGCGTCCATTCCTTACGGACGCCCGTCCCATCCAAAGTTTTTCTTTAATTTGTAGAAACTAAAATAATAGACGGGCGTCCATTAGAAATGGACGCCCGTCCAAACATTTTTTTTTTTAAAAGTATGGACGGGCGTCCATTAGGAATGGACGCCCGTCCAAACGTAAGGGACGGCCGTCCCCCAAAGTTTTTTTTATTTTTATTTTCATAATTTATTTATGGATGAGCGTCCTTTAAATGGGGACGCTCGGCTCTTGTATATGGACGTCCATCCATATAATATGGACGAGCGTCCATGTGAGTGAATGGCCGTCCAAATTTGATGGACGGCCGTTCAGTAGACAAAAATTGTAAAAAAAATGAGAGGCGTGTTACATGTAGACCAGTACACGATTTCGGTGCAATTTTTTCGGTGTCTGTAGCATTATTGTTATAATTATAGAGAGACTCTATCGTATCTATATTATATGTAAATTATCAAAAAGGTTCACTCAAGCGAAGTTAATATCATTATACCTCACTCGAGAGACCGAACTCTAGCCATTGGACTTGAACAACTAGAGTTTCTGCAATTTTTTTGAAAATCAGTTTTTTCAATTCAAGTGTTAGAAAGTGAGGTCTCTCTCTCTCTCTCTCTCTCTCTCTCTCTCTCTCTCTCCCCTCTCAATATACAATGTTTCACTTATATTAAACACATATGAACATAATAGGCCTATTTGGTAGATTATTTGAAAAATGTTATTTTGAAAAAGTGTTTTAAGTTAAGTTGAGTTGAGTTGGATTAAATTGAATATGATCAGATTCTGAAAATGTGTTTGGTAAAATATCAAAATTATATCAGAGTTTGATAAAATGCTGGAATAGTCGATTGGTACATTTTTTGAAAAAGGTAAAAAAATGTTATTTGATTTGGATTAATTTTTAGAATAATGATCACAATAAGTAAATAAACACATATCCTAATTTTTTTTAATCCAAATAGGATAACATAATAATGATTCAGAATAGTATAACCAACAGGGGCAATATCACCCAAATATATACAAATAATACAAACAACATAAATCTAAAAACATTAAGGAGTAGAAAGAAGAGAAAATAAGAAAAGAGGAGAAAGAAGTAAAGGGAAATGAATCGAAGGTGAAAGGAAAAATTGTCTAGAATTTTTAGCAAAGGTCTTATTTACAAAGGCATTTAGAGGTGGATTGTTTTTCAGTTTGTCTCTTAAAATAGGGTCATATAAGTAATTATTTCAAAGAATTATTCTAACTCACTCGTTGCTTCTAATACTTAGGGATAAACATATCCCATCTTTAATTATGTTAACAATCAAATATTCACTCACACACTTAAGTTAACAAATGAAATATCATTTATACCCTCCATAAAATATCCATGATACCCTAAGCTTATAATGAATTATTAAACCCTTTAGATCAATTTTTATATATTTGTTTGCCTGCAAACAAAAGCTACATATTAAGAATATTTATGAACTAAGTTGGAGTACAGTGAAACATATGAATTCCCATATTCATTGGTTCTTTTGTTTGATTATACATTGGAAAGTGACTTTTAGCCCCCATATTCAATTTTAAGTGGGCATATATTGTAACAAAAAAGTTTCTTCTTCTTCTTCTTCCATAATTTTACTTCAAAGCTTTATGTTTGCAATAAAAAATTGAAATTAAATTTAAATCAATCAAAATGAACAATAAAACACCAAATTTCCTCAATGTGAATTTGTCAATCCCACCTTGAAAGAAGAAAGACCCGTTTCATACCCATTAAAGTAAATTCCAAATTGACGAAAGAAAAACCTGGTTCCATACCAACTAAAATAAAACACCCGATGTCACAAATTCCCATTGAGGAAATTTGGTAGTTTTTTTTTTTATTAATTATGACTAATTTAAATTTTTTATAACTACAAACATAAAGCTTTGAAACACAAAAATGAAAGAAGAAGATTTTTTTTTTTTTTTTTTTTTTTTTTTTTACAATTATATCCTCACTTGAAATTAAAGATAGGGCTAAAGAGGAAAATAGTTGGGGCTAAAAATGACTACCCTTATATATTTGTTTAGGGAGAATTTTCAATCTAATCCAATTTAATGAAGCTCAACCAGAGAGTTCATGATAAACGAGCATAAAACATATAAATAATTAGGGTGTGCAAAAAAATCTGATATCAAATATCTGATCCGTATTTGATCCGATCCGAAAAGATCAGATATCCAAAAATTCGGATCGGATTCGGATATCAATTTTTGGAAGATTCGGATTTTCGAATTGGATACCGAATTGGCTTTGCAAAGAAACCGGATATCCGGATCCTGTCTAGTTTTGTCCATAACTACAAGTTTTTAAGAGGTTATTTAGGGATCCTAAGTGAAAAGTGGTAAAGTATGTGGACTGTTCTAAAATACGATGACAGCTTTAAGGGTAAAAATGTAATGAAATGCTGATGTGGCTGGGGTACTAAAGAATAATGTAAAATTTTAGGGGACAATTGATATTTTTCATACAAATTCGGATCAAAACCAGATCAAATGAAATCTGGATCGGATTCGAATAAGGTTTTATCTTGATCCAAATTTTTGGATCGGATTAGAAAAATACAAAACAGGATTGGATATCTGGTTTTGCACACGCCTATAAATAAGGATGCAAAATAATAAGTGTTGATAATGGAAAAATTGGAGATTTGTGCCACCTGCGGTCCAAACCTAAGAAGTTTGCCCAATGGCCCAAATATTTTCATATGAGTGAACGAATGGCAGAGCACATGGCACATAAGGAGATAGAATCTCCAAACACCCATTATCTAATTGTCTTTTGCTCTAAGAGTGTGTTTGGTCTAAGGAATGTTGTATTACTGGGAATGTTATATTAATGGAAAGATATATTACCTTGAAGATTACTGGAAATGTTTAGGAAAATGTGTTTAGTTATGTTGGAATAAATTGTTAGGTATGTTATATTGATATGTTTGGTTGAGAGATAAATTGGTGAGTATGCTATATAGAATACTAAATTGCCCTCCTTTTCAAATATTAATATAATATTATTTTTATTATTTTTTGAATCATATCTTTTAACCTCCTATATTTGAAATTTTGCTAAAACACCCTAGCCATATAAAATTTTACTTTGTAACAAAATTACCCCCACCCACCCCAAGCCACTATTGGTAGCCAGCCATCACCACCGGTAGTCAGCCACCACCGTTGACAATCGATGGAATTGCACACGATCGATTGTATCTAGCCAACCGTGCACCTGCAAAACCATTTACAACCACGGATCTGTGATCCATGGCCATTTCACAGCTAGATCTATAGCCGTTTCACGGCCAAAGATGTGCTTTTTCACGGCCAGATCTGTGGCCTTTTCACGGCCACATCTTTGGCTGTAAACGACCATAGATCTGGTCGAAAACAACTTTATCAGCGCACGACCGGCCAGATATGGTCGACCGAGCGTTGTTCCGATGATTGTTGGCAACGGAGGCGATGGTGGCTGGCCGCCGTCGATAGTCTTGGGTGGTTGGGGGTCCTAAAATATTTATCATTTTCATGACGTGTTCTTCCTTGGACATACCCTCTTTTAACCTTATTCCAAACAAGGTTGAGCTTAACTCATATTCCCTCACCTTCGAGTTTTCACGATACAACTCTTGTAACGTGAGAAAAATTTGATTAGCACTCTTCAATTTTTCACATTTTCTTTAGAGCTCATCGCTCATCGAGGCCAACATATAAGTATGAGCTCTTAATTCATCATCCATCCATTTCTTATATTTTTTGTGGTCATTAGGATGAGCTTCAGGACGAGGAGCTTCAGGTACGGGTGTTTCTAAAACATAAGCTGCATTTTCAGAATTTAATATTATTGATAATTTTCTTAGCCAATCATTAATGTTGTTATGGCCAACCAATTTGTTGTTGACATCCAGAATTTTCAGTAGCAAACTATTCATCTTTTATTGTTTTATATCACACACGAGACAGGCTGCAAAGATTCAAATTTTTGTTAATGTTTTGTCACATATATCTTTTATTAAGCTAATCTAATCAACTCTCACTATTTTATTCAAATCTCATACTTCCCTGTATGAAAATTTGGAAATTTTGTTGGATTAAATTTCTAATGGGGAATCAAATTCTTATTAAACCAAATGTAACCTCACATAATAGAAATCTTGGTTCATTAAGCCTAATAAGTAGAAAACTATTTTCTTTTATATCTCCATATAAGGATTGATTCAATTTTACCTCCTCTCTAGTTTCATATACCTCACATAATAGAAATCTTGGTATCCTAGACTAGTCAAAACAAAAATCATTATGCTTTCTTAAAATAAAATTTCCATTGTGCCCTCACATAATAGAATTCTTGGACACGATGAGAATTTCCATTCAAAAACTAAGACAATCAATTCTATGCAATAAAATTAACATCCCTCACATAATAGAATTCTTGAGATATTCAATTTTATCACAAAGAATTAAATTGTCACATAATGGAAGGCTTAGATTTTAATATTTTTTTAATAAGGGAAGATTTAAAATTAGGTTTAAGTTAATGTTTTTAATAAAGACCCTATACATATCATCCATATGTATCAACTAAATATAAAACATAAACCTTAAAAAACAAACCTAACTACATGCAATGCTATAATTTAAATTTCAATACTATACAAAAAAAAAAAAATTAAAACTTAATTATAAATTAAAGGCAAGAATATTTTCATTAAACGTATCACACATATATAGTGCATTAACAGTATATCAATTATAATAATATATCACATATATCTAATATATTTAATTAATAACACATTAATTAATATTAATTAAAAAACAATTTATTAAACTTTAGGGTATAATGTAACACTTACATTAAATATCTATATATTAATATAATGCTGAAGCAAACTGCTTTTTCTGACGCCACCTAGGATTGATATATAATTACCATGTAGGATGTCGTTAATTGGTCCATGTGTTTGCTGTTTATTGGGCTTGTTATAATATGGATTATTCACATGCATTCAATTAATGTATTCAATACAAATCTTTCACATTCCTCTTTTAAATTGAGATTTTTCACATTCCTCTTTAATTTGATAAAGATACAACATATCTTTTTACATTCATGAAATTCAATAATACACTTTATTAATCCATGAATATTCAACGTTCATTCATGCATATTAATTATTATTATTAATTATATTAATATTTTTCTACCCCTTCACATTCAATTAAACAAAAATATCAAACATAATAACGAAAAATATTTTTTTATAAAATGTATTATCATTTAACATTTAATATAAATCTGAAAAAGTTCAACTCATCCAATAACAATAAAACATTTAAATCAAAATAATCATAAACCATAACATGCAAACACTTACTAAAAAATATCAAAAGTCATATTAATTAGCAATAATCCAATTACATTAAACATAACATGAATAGTTGTTGTAATAATTAATTATCATATAATATTACTTAATGACATCTAAAGCTATATAAGAGTAGAGAATTCAACAATCCATACACCTTCAAATATTTCTTTCATTTCACACAGATACCAATAACAAATGGAAGACAAAAGACCAACTATTGTCAATCCAAAGTCCAAACAAACAGAAGCATGCGGTAAATAACATCAACTAATTACTCTTATATTCCTTCTACATATCTACTTTTACATGTCTATTTTTTTATTTTTAGCAGGTCAAGTAGCAACGTCCGATGGTTCGCTTGAACTAGAAGGTATTCTACAAAACCTTAAAGTCACGCTGGACAAACTCAATACTGCCAGAGTGATGAACAGAGATATAATGAATGTTTTGTTAGAAATAACAGGCTCAACCGTGCATATAATATTCGATTTACGGAAACGTGAATCCCCGATTATTGCCAAAGAAAAGGAACTTGGTATTCCTCAAGGAAAAAAATAGAACTATATATATAAACAGTTCTATTATCAATAAAATCGATAAAAGATTCACAGGATATTGTTCCCACTGAATGATGATACCAGAAGCTAATATAAATACTGTTTATTCTACAGTTAATGCATAATAATTATTAAATGTTAGATTAACAAAAACGAATACCCAAACACAACTGAATAATGTTTCCAATAATTTTTTTAATTGTATAGTTATATGACTTAAAAGAAACTTAATTCAAATAAAAAAATAAAAAATAAATTTTTTTTGGACTTTCACGTTAAAAAAAAAAAGTATGATTCAAAATTCCTAGAAACCCAAACGTTTTTTTCCACCTTTTCATTGCCAATGCTCATTATATCAACCATCATAATAACATCCTTCAACAATTATGTCTAATTAGCAAAAAATAACAGTTCAAATTCGACCTATTTATATTTAAACTGCAAATTCAGATAATTTTTTACTTAATGGTTTCAATTACCAGTAATAATTTCTCAAAATAATATTTTAAATATATTAACTAAATCTAACTATTTATCACAATCACTTAACTATTGATATTCTACATATGTTCATTTAATCTAAACATGATAATATTCATCAACCCTTCAGTTATCACCACAATTTAGTGGAAACTATGCACTAAATATATTCAATAAATGTAACTATTTACGAGAAACAGTCTCCTGCTATTCTGCTTTTTCGGCATTTTGTTGTTCCTATATAAACATAACAAAATATAATTTGAAATATCACACAATACTAATTTTGTTCTACTTTAAAAACTTTTATTCGCAATGGCAGAAGCATCAAGAACAACAACACACGGTAATAAACATTGAACTATATATCTTATATTTAATGTCATATATCTATTCTAATATGTGTGTGCATGATTTACAGATGAAACAACATCATTCCAACCACAAAATGAGATCAAAGAAATTCTCAAATATGTTAACACTAGCATGGACAATCTCGACGATGCCGCCCAAAAATTGAAAGATATTATCTATGGTCTATTAGAGATAATGAGTTCAACCATGGATATTATCTCTGATTTAACTCGACGTGAGTTTTTAGTTGCTGCTAAAGTGGTTGAACTACAGATAAGACAGCAAAATAATTAGAAAAACACTATGTATATAGTTTTTCCTTTTTACCTCTGTTATCAATAACATAATTAAAATTATAAAAGTATATAGTGTTCAATTCCTGCTGAATTACAAACTGACCATTTCAGTCTTCCATCACTTGCATTTTATCAAATTAAAAGAGGAATGTGAAAGATCTGTACTGCAGAATTAATTGAATATATGTGAATCATCCCTATTTTATCAACACCAATAAGTAGTAAACATGGGGACCAATTAACGACATCCTAAATGACAATCATATAACGATTCTCAGCAATCTTTAAACATAAAAACCTGATTGAAAAAAAAAAGAACAATAACAAAATATTCTATTATAATCAATATTTAACACATTTTTTTATGAAACAATAGTAGTTTACAATTTTTTAAAATATAAAAATTCGATAATAAAATAAAACAATATAATAAATAATCCCGCGCAACACGCGGGTTTGCCATCTAGTGTAATAATATAACCAACACTTGGCAATTATAAAACTAACACTTGGCATATTAATATTGATGGAAAAGTTTAAGCTTATCATATATGACATGTGTCATATCAACATGCAATTATAAAAATAAACTTATCAAAACACATAATTAACAATTAAATTGTATTCACGTTACTTTCCTATCTTTTCGGCACAAAGACAATTTTACCCTTAACTTTTTAAGGTAAATTATCTTAACACCCTTTAATGTCCATTAAATCACATATTTAGCAAACATAATTTAACATAACAAATTATGCCAAACAAGATCAAACAACCATTTTGCACCAAATTAAAATATGCAACAATTTCTCACATGAACAAAATTCATTTCCATGCATCCATAAACATTTTAATCACTATCAACAAATTAAAAAAAAAAAAAAATAGTATTGTCTAAACAAGTATGCTAATTAATCAGCAATTAGTTTACAAACTTGTCATGGTCAAAATTTCACATAATCAGAATTATGTGAACAACATCAATTTTCATCAAATTTCACATAATCAGAATTATGTGAACAACATCAATTTTCATCAAATTTCACATATTTGCATCCATACAATATTATAAACTCCAAGGTATAGCTTGTTACCTTGAGTCCTTAGCAACCTTGGAGACATTGAATTTCTAGAGAAATTCAATAAAAGAGTATCTACACTAAGGGGGAAAAAAAAAAAAAATTAGGCCGAGAGAGATATATTAGGATTCTTAGAAATTTTTTCATCTCTATTCTAAAATTGATATATCATTTTCTTAATATATGTAACCTTGTAAACAATTCATTAATTGTTTTAGACTTCCTTAACCAATTCCATAATTATTTTGGAATTGTCAATAATTCCATAATTATTATGAATTTATTAAACTTCTTTAAATAATGACATTGAATTAACATTTAATCATAATTAACAATTTAACTCTTAAATTGTTTATATATTTACAATTACAACCCAATATTAAATCTAATTTAATATAAAGAAAATTATTAATTATGAACTTAAAATTACACTTAATTCCATTTAACAATTTAATATTTTAAATTGTTCATAATTACAAATATAACCCTCTATTGAATCTAATTCAATGATAATAATATAAATGTCTTTATTATCCTTGGTTGGTGCTAGCCAACCTAATTCTCTTTGGCTATTCTTGATACTCGTCATTTTATTTATGTGTGACCTCTTAGGTTCACTATAGCTTAGCCGTGGGCCCAATATCGTAATCTGTTTCAATATGTTTCATCATAGCTCTTTACGACCGAAACTCCCACCAATTATCGTAGGCATTTAGCAATGCTCCAAAACTTGTAAGTCACATTTAAGATATATTTCAACGAACCTTTTTATAATCATATGTGCTATGTAGTTAAATCTTTCCGTTGTCTAATCCCAATTAAGAATGTATTCATGGTATGTCAAAGTCTTTGTCTTAATCTTATATCAAATTGACAATCAATACATTCAGAATGTGGCACCATGAAACAACCTTTTAAGCAACATTTTATATACCTCGGCTAGAGATTTCATTGTCCAATGTATATTGACATTTGTTTGGGAACTTGATATGAAACTATATCAAGTCAACGGATCCCGTCTTGACTATCACTTGTCTTCACATATAAATAACACATGGCCAGATCGGCTTCTTACACATAACATGACTAGTCTCATGTTTATACACCATATGAACCATATGCATCTATGCGAAATTTAATTGTGACATCTCAGGTCTAAGAATCAATGACACACTAATATGATCCTACGATGTATCATTGACTACATTCTAAATGTCCATGCGATTCATCATAAATTATCATACATTTTATTAACGGTTTATCCATGCTAATGCCCTAATGATATGACTCTCATAATCACCTACACTAATGTTATCATAATGATATTCAATGGAGGCAATCAACATGCCTACTATGTAATATTATTGCCCAATTAATATTACCTATGTATATATACAAAACATAATACCCTGGAGCCGACAACATGATTGGTTCCTAGGGCACACACCAATAAAACTCCCACTTGCCCTAAAGCCAATCGTTGTGGTAACTAATACCCATCTTCTCAAGATGATGATTCAATTGCTTTTGTGTCATCGCTTTAGTGAGTAGATTAGCTATGTTATTTGTTGAATGTATTTTCTACACCAAAATTTCTCATGCTCCAACGAACTCTCTCAAAATGTGATATTTATGCTGAATATGTTTTTATTTTTGGTGTGCTCTAGGTTCCTTTGCTTGTGCAATAGCACCATTATTGTCACATAACAACATTATTGGATAACTCGTGTTCGGAACCACATCTAGTTCAATTAAAAATTTGCATATCCATACACCTTCTTTTGCTACTTCTGAAGCAGCAATATATTCAACTTCTGTAGTGGAGTCGACAATGGTTGACTGCTTGGAACTTTTCCACCTAACTGCTTCTCCATTACCTGTAAAAATGAATCCGGACGTAGACTTTTTATCGTTCATATCTGATTGGAAATCAGAATCTGAGTATCCCTGGATTTGCAATTCTGAACCTCCATAACTTAGTATTAAATCTTTAGTCCTTCTCAAGTACTGAAAGATTGTTTTCATTGTTGTCCAGTGTTTCTCTCTTGGATTTGATTGATATCTGCTCGCAACACTTATAGAATAGGTTATATCAAGTCTTATACATAGCATTGCATACATAAGACTACATGTGGCTGAAGCGTAGGGTGTATTACACATCCGATGTCGCTCCTGATCGGTCTTAGGACTCATATCTTTTGAAAGATGTAGTCCATGACTGTAAGGCAAAAAGTCCCTTTTGGAGTCTAGCAGGTTGAACCTTTTCAACATTTTCTCTATGTACATTCTTTGAGACAGCCCTATTAATCTTTTTGTTCTATCTCTATAGATGCGAATTCTTATGATATAGGTTGCTTCTCCCAAATCTTTCATTGAGAAGGCATTTGATAACCACATCTTAACTTCAGTCATCATGTTGTTGTCATTTCTCATTAATAGTATGTCATCTACATTACAATATGAGAAAAATAATGACATGATCTTTTACCCATTTATATACACAAGGTTCATTCAGATTCTTTATGAAACCAAAATATTTGATCGTTTCATCAAACCGGATATTCCAGTTTCTGGGAACTTGTTTCAATCCATAAATGGATATCTTGATGAGCATAAAGAATATAAGAAATGGAAGGATGATGAATTAAGAGCTCATACTTATATGTTGGCTTCAATGAGTAATGAGCTCCAAAGAAAATGTGAAAAAATGAAGAGTGCTAATGAAATTTTTCTCACGTTACAAGAGTTGTATCGTGAAAACTCGAAGGTAAAGGAATATGAGTTAAGCTCAACCTTGTTTGGAATGAGGTTAAATAGGGTATGTCCTTAGAAGAACACGTCATGGAAATGATAAATATTATGGGACAATTAGGTGCTTTGAACATCAAGATGCCTGAAACCCTTAAAGTGAATTTGATTCTCCAGTCCCTTTTGTCGACTTTCAAGCCTTTCATTAACAACTATAATCTCAATAGGATTGAGAGATCCCTTCCAGACTTGTTGAATAAGATTCAACAATTTTATAATCAGGAGAGAAAAGGAAAAAGGCAAGAGGAAATCAATGCAACTTCTTCAAGTAAGACTAAGAAGAAGCAATGGAAACCCCAGAAGAAGTTAGGGATGAAACTCAAAGGCAAAGGGTTTAAGAAAAAGGTTGCACCTAAAGGCAATAAATCTAAAGAAAAAGGCTAATGTTTTGGTGCAAGGAAAATGGGCATTGGAAGAGGAATTGTCCTCTCTATCTAGAAAGTCTTAAGAAGACTAAAACTCTTCTTATTGAGAAGACTAGATTAGTTATGTCCCAATGCTCTGTCATTGAATTTGAATTAAATGTTAGTTCAAATAATTCACCCTAGATCTTATATTCAGCTGCTACTTCACATATTTGTGTTTGTTTGTAGGATTTGCAGAATAGTTCTGCTCTGGCAAAAGATCAAGTCATGCTAACAATGGAAGATGGAGCAAATGTTGCAGCCAAAGCCATGAGAACATGCAGTTTGATACTTCCACCTGGACACATTTTGTATTTGTACAATGTCTTGTATTTTGTTAAAGCTACTAGAGATATAATTTTTGTTTATGTAAATATGGTTATAGTGTACAATTTAATTGAAATGAATGTCTAGTGTATTTTGGAAATAAATTTGTTGGCAAAGCTATCAATACAAATGGTTTATATGTGCTAAAATTAAAGAGTAATACTACACCAACAAATCTTTCTTTCACAACCCTGACGTGGCAGTTCACAATTAATTAATGGAACCTATGTGGGATCCATTGTGAACTGACCAATTGTGAGCTACCACGTTAGGGTTGTGAGAGAAAGTTTGTGAGAAAGGGTTGTTGGTGTAGTAATATTCAGAATTAAATGACCATAGCATAATGAATTCCATAACTAATAAACGAATTTGAAATGAAATTAATCCTAAATATTAGGTCATATAGGAGACAGAAGAATAATCCAGTTAGGAGAAAGTGGACTTTTAAGTTCATTGGGTTCAAAACCCTATCCAACCTGTGAATCTTGTCTTCAAGGAAAAATGACCAAATCACCCTTTAAGAGTAAAGGGGAAAGGGCCAAAGAATTGTTGGAATTAATACATACAAATGTGTGTGGACCATTTAAAGAAATGGCTAGAGGAGGTTTTGACTACTTTATTACCTTTACTAATGATTATTCAAGGTATGGGTATTTGTATTTAATAAAATACAAATCAGAATCTTTTGAAAAGTTCAGAGAATTCAAGAATAAAGTAGAGAAACAAACCGAAAAGAGTACTAAAATTGTACGATCAAATTATGGAGGTGAATACCTAAGTATAGAATGTTGAGATTTGCTAAAAGAAGATGGGATTATATCACAATTAACTCCTCCATTTACACCATAGCACTATAGTGTATCTGAAAGGAGAAATCAAACTTTATTGGATATGGTACGATCAATGATGAGTTTTACGGACTTGCCAATTTATTTGTGGGGATATGCCCTTCAAACAACTATACACATTTTGATTAAAGCACCATCCAATTTAGTCTAGAAAACACCATATGAAGTATGGTATAGCAAACCACCTAGTCTTAACTATTTGAAAGTCTAAGGTTGTCCAGCTTTTGTCAAGATCGTCAAAATAGATAAGTTGAACGTAAAATATGAGAAAGGTTGGTTTATAGGGTACCATAAAGATAGTTTAGGATATTATTTTTACTTCCCCACTAATCAAAGAATTTCAATCAGTAGAAACACATATTTCCTTAAGAAAGAGTTCTTAGAAGGAGCTGCAGGAAAAAAAATTGAATTCAAGGAATAGGCTGAAGAGTCTCAAATTAATAATACTCAAATAGATGAATCAAATCAGAAACCTTTAATTCATGGTACAATGGTTCTAGCTAGCAAATCTTTTAGAATATCTCGACCTCTAGAGAGATATTATGGACTTTTACATGAAAAAGTTTTTGAATCTTTTTCAGTGGGAGAAGTTGGTCATGGAGATGATCTTAGAACCTATGAAGAAGCGATATTAGATATCGATTCTAGAAGATGGCTAGAAGCAATGAATTCTGAAATATAATCAATGTATTCCAATCAAGTTTGGACACTTGTTGATCCTTTCGAAGGAATAGTTCCTATTGGATGTAAATGGGTATTCAAAAGGAAAATTGGGAAAGATGAAAAGGTAGAGACCAATAAAGCTAGACTGGTAGCGAAAGGTTATACTAAAAACAAGGGTTAGATTATGAATAAACTTTTTCACCAATGGCAATGCTTAAATCCATTAGAATCATGCTACCCATAGCAGCACATTATAATTATGAAATTTGGCAGATGAATGGCAATACCACGTTCCTTAATGGATTTATTGAGGAAAACATATATATGCAACAACCTAAAGGTTTTGTATCTAGTGCTAAAAGACATAAAGTGTGCAAGTTACAGAGTTCCATTTATGGATTGAAACAAGCTTCTAGTAGCTAGAATATTTGGTTTGATGAAGTGATCAAATCTTTTGGTTTCATAAAGAATCTGGATGAACCGTGTGTATATAAATGGGTGAAAGATCATGTCACGGTTTTTCTCATATTGTAATGTAGATGACATACTATTAATGGGAAATGACATTGGCATGATGACTAAAGTTAAGATGTGGTTATCAAAGGCCTTCTCAATGAAAGATTTGGGAGAAGCAACCTATATCATAGGAATTCGCATCTATAGAGGTAGAGTGAAAGGATTAATAGGGATGTCTCAAAGAATGTACATAGAGAAAATGCTGAAAAGGTTCAACATGTGAGACTCCAAAAGGGCCATTTTGCCTTGCAGTCATGGACTACATCTTTCAAAAGATATGAGTCCTAAGACTGATCAAGAGTGACATCGGATGCGTAACACACCCGACACTTCAGCCATAGGTAGTCTTATGTACGCAATGCTATGTACAAGACTTGATATAGCCTATGCTATAAGTGTTGCGAGCAAATATTAATCAAATCCATGAGAGAAACATTGGACAACAGTGAAAACAATCTTTCAATACTTGAGAAGGACTAAAGATTTAATACTAAGTTATGGAGGTTCAGAATTGAAAATCCAGGGACACTCAGATTCTGATTTCTAATCAGATATGTACAGTAGAAAGTCTTCGTCCGGATTCATTTTTTATAGGTAATGGAGGAGCAGTTAGCTGGAAAAGTTCTAAGCAGTCAACCATTGCTGACTCCATTATAGAAGCTGAATGTATTGCTGCTTCAGAAGCAACAAAAGAAGGTGTATGGATACACAAATTTGTAATTGAATTAGACATGGTTTTGAACACGAGTTATCCGATAACCTTGTTTTGTGACAATAATGGTGCTATTGCACAAGCAAAGGAACCTAGAGCACACCATAAATCAAAACACATTCAGTGTAAATATCACATTTTGAGAGAGTTCGTTGGAGCAAGAGAAATTTTGGTGTAGAAAACACTTTCAGCGAATAACGTAACTTACCCACTCACTAAGGCAATGACATAGAAGCAGTTGGATCGTCATCTTGAGAAGATGGCTATTAGATACCACGACGATTGGCTCTAGTGCAAGTGGGAGTTTTATTGGTGTATGCCTTAGGAACCAATCATGTTGTCAGTTCCAGGGTATTATGTTATATATATATATATATATGTCTAGATGATACAAATTTTTAGAAGATCAAAATCATCAAAGTATTCCTTACATAGGTAATGTTAATTGGGCAATAATATTACATAGCAGGCATGCTGAATGCCTTCGTTAAATATCGTATGATGATATTAGTATGGGTGATTATGAGAGTCATATCATTAGGGCATTAGCATGGATAAACAATTAATGAACTATTTATCGAATATGACCATTTACGATGAATCACATGGATATTTCAGATGTAGTCAATGATACATTGTATGATCGTATTAGTGTATCATTTATCCTTAGACTTGAGATGTCACTGTTAAATTCTGCATAGATGTATATGGTTCAGATGGTGTATAAACATGGGACTAGTCATGTCATGTGTAAGAAGTCGATTTGGCTAGGTGTTATTTATGTGTGAAGACAAGCAATAGTCAATACAGGATCAGTTGACTTGATATAGTTTGATATCAAGTTCCCAGACAAATGTATACATTGGAAAAGGAAATCTCTAGCCGGGCTATATAAAATGTTACTTGTAATGTTGTTTTATGGTGACACGTTCCGAATGTATTGATTGTCAATCTGATATAAGATTAAGACAAAAACTTTAACATACCATGAATCCATTTTTAATTGGGATTAGACAACGGAATAATTTAACTACAGAGCACATATGATTACAAAAGGGTCGTTGGAGTATATATTCATTGTGACTGAGGGGTTATGGAGCATTGATAGATGCCTACCATAATCGGTGGGAGTTTCGGTTGTAAACAGTTATGACAAAACATATCAGAACGTACTACGATATTGGGCCCACGACTAAGCCATAGTGAACCTAAGAGGTCACACATAAATAAACTAAGGAGAATGGAGAAATAACCAATGAGGATTGATTATCCACGGTTAGCTAGCACCTACCAAGGGTAATAAAGACATATATATTATTATCATTGAATTTGATTTGATGGAGGGTTATATTTGTAATTATGAACAATTTAAAAGATTAAATTGTTAAATGGAAGTAAGTGTAATTCTAAGTTCATAATTAATCATTTTCTTTATATTAAATTAGATTTAATAGTGGGTTGTAATTGTAAATATATATATAAAAAATTTAAGAGTTAAATTGTTAATTATGATTAAATGTTTATCCAATGTCATTATTTAAAGAACTTTAAAAACTTCATAATAATTATGGAATTATTTACAACTCCAAAACAATTATTGAATTGTTTACAAGGCTACATAGATAAAGAAAATGATATATCAATTTTAGAAGAGAGATCAAAAAATTTCTAAGAATCCTAATATATCTCGCTTGGCCTAATTCTTTTTTTTTTTATTTTTCCCTTAGTGTGGATACTCTTTTGTTTAATTTTTTTTAAAATTAAAAGTCTCGGAGGTTGCTAAGGATTCAAGGTAACAAGCTATACCTTACTTGTTTTCAATTTGATTGAACTTTTTTTGTAAAATCCTAATATATATTTTATAGTATTACATGCATCAAATGCTTATTTCTCAATGCATTCCAACCTTCAATTGCGTCACAATGTGCAATTGAAACCTTCACACACACTAGGGCTTACTTTCTCTCACACAAAAAATGCCCCCCAAACCCCAAGATTGTAACACACACTTTTAACATTCGAGGATAGAATGGTTTTTACAATTAAACTCTTTCAATAGAGTGGATAAACAAGTATAAAGCCCAAAGAAACCCAATCTATAAAGATACAAGTGTTGGTGTAGAACAAGTATGAGTTATAATACGAAATATAAAAGTGAAAGCTCTCTTAAATGAATTAAACGCTTTTAGTTTTTGTATATGCAAGTTTAGGATTGGCAAAAGTTGTATAGGTTTGAGTTTAGTTGAGTTTACATAGGGGAGTGAAAACTGTAGTCGTTGTACCTAAAAATCGCATTTGAACATCATAGAAATTGATCGATCACTTTGAATTCAGATGATTGGATTTGATGTGGCACTAGCCATTAGAACAGGTAAGCTACATCTAGTCAATTGGATTTGGGCAAAATAGTTGCCCCAGTTCAAATCCAGAAGACAACCTGGTCAACAAACATGTCGATTGGATGGGGGTAAAAGTGCAAGTTTTCAAGCCTTGGAAAAAAAACAAGTTTTTTTCTAACCAAAAACAAGTTTTTGAGAACTTTAATATGTAATCACTTTTATAACCAAGAATTATGCTTTTACAAAGAAATTTGATTACAAGAAAATAAACCTAGACTTCAAGCTTTCTTGAATTCTTCCAATTTCTTCATCCGCGCATTTTTTTTTTTTTTTCCTCTCTTTGATATTTCTTTGAAGGCATTAGGAACTTCCTTGTCATATAAGTATACACTTAAGCACAAGTCATTAATAATAATGCTTCGAGACACATTAGTTTGTTATTATCAAAATAAGAGTATGGTAACTCATTGAGTCAACACTATAAGGGTGGTTACAATATTTTTCCCGTTTAAAATTTGGAAAGAAATATTAGGAATTAGGAGGGATGCAATAAAAGCAAATTGATATTGCATTTAATGCGCTTGATGGAGTTGGAGACAATAATGAAATTATTTAATTCTCTCTGGTATACAAGAAACTAATAAAAAGTGTTTGATAAATCCATTTGAAAAAGGGTTATCTTTAAAGTTGGTAATGAAGTTATATATCTTATAAATATTTTCAAAAGTCGATTAAATTAGATTTTAAAATCAAAAGTTTTTATATAAGTATGAGCTATTAAAGATATTTTAATAAAAAAAATTATTTTTTTCTTTATTTTTTTAAACAAAGCAAGAACGAATGTCGTTCATGGTGGTTGTTGCCTATCTAAATGGTACATTTGACAACACCATTGACATCGTTGTAATCACCATGGGCGAACCTATTCAGAGTCGAATGAGGGCTGGTGATCCCATTAAAAAAAAAAAAAAAAAAAAAATTAGTCCTTCTAGTCTATTACACTTGCACCACTAAAATTACAACACATTATTAGCATAAAGAGTTTAATAAGTGTAATGGTGCACGTCTACTGAAAGTACGTATTTTCAACCCTACAAGTGTTATTTAATCATTGTTTCCACCTTTATGGATAAATTTACTTATTATTGTTAAATTCTGCCTCCATGGTCGGATTTATTTATTATTGTTAAATTCCGCCTCCATGGTCAAATTTATGTATTACTGTTAAATTTTGCCTCTATAGTCGAATCTATTTATTATTGTTAAACTCCGCCTCGATAGTCGAATCTATTTATTATTGTTAAATTCTGCCTCTATGGTCAGATCTACTTAGTACTATTAAATTCCACCTCCATAGTCGGATTTACTTATTACTGTTAAATTCTGCCTCCATGGTTGGATTTACTTATTACTGTTAAATTCCACCTTTATGATCAGATCTACTTATTATTGTTAAATTCGACCTTTATGGTTAAATCTACTTTTATTATTAAACTCCGCCTTTATGGTCGAATATGTTTATTCTTGTTGAATATAACCTTTATAGCTGGATTTGCTTTTATTATATTTTCAATAACCAATGTTAGTAATTGTGTTTCCATCTTATATTTGATAAATGAACTTGAAGTTCTATAAATAAATATCATTTTAGAACTTGAAGTTCTAAATACTGATTACAAACATGAACTTTGTAAAACAGAGACAAAGAATGGACCTGAATTCCATATCACGAAGATGAAGTTGTGTAAACATCCTTACTAATGTAAATTTTTTTTTTTTTAGGATGGACTTCGAAACTAAGACATCGATATCTAGTAATGGTAGAGACATTTGTATAGTAGACAGTGCAACAATGCACATCATCCTCCGGGATATAAAATATTTCTCAGGTTTGACCTTTATTGAGGCTAAAATAAATACCATATCAGGATCTACAGACATAATTGAGGGCTCTGGAAGAGCAACACTCTTGTTACCAAGCAGAATTAAATTAAGTATCCATGATGTTTTATATTCAGGCAAATCCAAAAGAAATTTGCTTAGTTTCAAAGATATATGACTCAATGGATACCACATTGAAACTTTAAGTGAAAAGGATGGAGAGTTTCTATGTATCAGTACTAATATTTCGTGCCAAAAGCACGTACTAGAGAAACTCCTTGCTTTCTCATCAGGGTTATATTACACATTCCTGAAGAATGTTGAAGTCTATGCAGTTATAAACCGGAAGTTCACTGATCCTGAACTTTTTAAGATTTGGCATGACCGTCTTGGTCACCCAGGATCCACTATGATGCGTAGAATCATAGAAAACTCACATGGGCACCCATTAAAGAACCTGAAGATTCTGTCACCTAATAACAATGTTTGTATTGCTTGCTCACAAGGAAAATTAGCACTTAAGCCATCCATCACTAAAGTTGGAGTAGAATCCCCATCATTTTTACAAAGAATTCAAGGGGACATATGTGGACTATTCAGCCACCAAGTGGACATTTCTGCTACTTTATGGTACTAATTGACGCATTGGCACAATGATCACATTTTTGTCTACTATCTACTTGTAATGTTGCCTTTGCTAGATTGCTGGCACAAATTATCAGATTACGGGCACACTTTCTAGATTACCCCACTAAAGCAATCTGTCCGGACAATACTGGTGAGTTTACCTCAAAGACATTTGATGACTATTGTACAACAATGGGAATTGATGTTGAGCACCCAATACCACATGGTACATACCCAGAATGGTATGGCAGAGTAATTTATAAAGCGTATCCAACTAATTGCAAGAACTTTGCTATTACATACGCAATTACCGACTTTTGCCTGGGTTCATGCTGTTTTACATTCTGTTGTGTTAATTCTCATAAGACCCACTGCATATCATCAATATTCTCCAATACAGCTTGTATTTGGACATCATCTTAATGTATCCCATTTAAGAACTTTTGGTTGTGCTGTGCAAGTTCCAATTGCACCCCTTCAATGCGCCAAAATAGGACCTTAATGTTGTTTAGGAATATATGTTGGCTATGACTCACCATATCTATCATCAGATATCTTGAGCCCCTGACAAGCGATATGTTTACTACACGTTTTGTGGATTGCCATTTTGATGAGATAAGATTCCCATCTTTAGCAAAAAAGGTAAAGCCTCATAAAGTAAGGCTTGAACTTTCCTAAAAAGTGAATTCTATGTCTCATTTAGATCCTCGCACATCTCAATTTGAAATTGAAGTGCAAAGAATAACACATTTGCAAAATATTACAACCAAATGCCTAATGCATTTACAGATGTAGCAAAAATAACGAGTATATAGTCTTGTTGTCAATATACCAACAAGGATTGATGCTACCAATGAGCAATCCATGCGAGCAGTGATCGATTCATCTGTTACACGCCATAAGCTGGTAGGCTTGTTGGAGCTAAGGATACTGTTCGTAGGAAACGAAAGGCACATAATCAAATAGGTGTCAATATTGACAATACTGGAATAATTGACAATTGCACATTTTCTAAACTAATTCTAGAAGAGCTAACAGTCCCTGAAAGGACTCAAGCTATTGAAGAGGAAGAAATCCTTGAAGGAATACAAGAACATAGAAATGAAGAAATTTCTATAAACTATGCTCTCTCTAGAAAAATGTGGAATCATGAGACAACTATTGTCAATAACATATTTTCATACGTAGTAGCTACTAAAATTATGAATGATGAGTTTGAGCCATGTTCTATTGATGAATGTCGGCAAAGACATGATTGGCCAAAATGGGAAGAGGCAATTCAAGCAGAATTAACCTCCCTAGCAAAATGTAATGTATTTGGGCTTGTAGTCCAAACGTCTGAAAATGTGAAACCCTTAGGATACAAGTGGGTATTCCCAAGGAAATGAAATGAGAAAAATGAGATTTCTAGATATAAGGCCAGACTAGTGGCTCAAGGTTTCTTGTAGAGACCCGGAATTGACTTTTATGAGACATATTCACCAGTGATGGATGCGATCACATTTCGATACTTGATTAGTTTATCAGTCTCAAATGGACTTGGTATGTATCTCATGGACATTGTCACTGCGTATCTGTATGGTAAACTGAATATTGATATCTATATGAAAATCTCTGAAGGATTCAAAGTGCCAAAAGCAAATAAAAGGAACATGTATTCAATAAAATTGCAAAGATCTTTATATGGGTTGAAATAATCAAGATGAATGTTGTATAATCGTCTCAGTGAATATCTGATGAATGAAGGCTACATCAATGATCCTATGTCTTTATAAAAAGGTCAGAATCAGGATTTTCAATTGTGGCGTCTATGTCGATGACATGAACTTAATAGGGACTCCAGAAGAGGTCACAAAAGCTACTAAGTACTTAAAAAGAGAATTTGAAACGAATGATCTAAGGAAAACAAGGTATTGTCTCAGCTTGCAGATCAAGCATTGTTCAGGTGGAATTTTGCTCCATCAATCAAATTATATTGAAAATATCCTTAAACGATTTAATATGGATAAATCTCACCCCTTGAGTTCCCCAATGGTAGTTTGGTCTCTTGATTCTAAAAATGATCCATTTCGTTCTAAAGAAGATGACGAAAAGATACTTGGTCCTGAAGTTCTGTATCTAAATGCAATAGGTGCATTTTTATATTTGGCACAATGTACGAGACTATACATAGCATTTACAGTGAATCTGTTGTCAAGATTTAGTTCTGCACCAACTCATCAACATTGGAATGAGATCAAAGGTGTCTTTCGTTACCTTAGTGGAACAAAAGACTTAGGATTATTTTATCCAAGGAAATTTGTTAATGATCCTAAATTAGTTGGCTATACAGATGCTAGGTACCTTTCTGATCCCTAAAAAACCTACTCGTAGACAGGATATGTTTTCACTTATTATGGTACTGCAATATCATGGCGCTCTATAAAACAAACATTGGTTTCCACTTCCTCCAACCACTCCGAAATTCTTGTGCTTCATGAAGCCAGTTGAGAATGCTTATGGCTAAGATTTGTCAGCCATCATATTGAAAGTAAATGTAAATTGCCAAGTACCTTAGACGCTCCCACAATTATAAATGAAGACAATGTAGCATGTATTGCTCAAGTCAGGGGAGGATATATCAAAGGAGACAGAACCAAGCATATTTCACCGAAGTTCTTTTACACTCACGAACTCTAGCAAAATTGAGAGATTGATGTCAAAAAAATACGCCGTATTGATAATCTTGCAGATTTATTCACTAAGGCTTTACCGACTGTAAGGAAACGATCTAACCCATGGAACCAGAAAACAAAAACAAAAACAATGATTGATTCATTTTTAAGCTAAGATCAGGGTACATATATTACAGATAATATGTTACGAAAAGGTGACTTCGGTCACCTTCTTTCCCGGTTAGTCCTTTCAGCCACAGTTTATTTCCTTTGGTTTGAACGGAATAATCGCGTGTTTCGTCAGCATTGTAGCTCCCGCAGAGATATTGTCTTAGCTATTTGTGATCTAGTTCGGCTCAAGATTTTGGGTCTAGCACCTAAATACGAGATCCCGCCTCAGCTCCGTGTGATATGGCATCTTCCTGACTAGCTTTGTAAGGGACCTGCATGCTCTTTTGTGTCGGTTTGTGACTTTGTGTTTGTGGTGAGCCTGCGTGCTCTTTTTTGCCGATTTGTGGCTTTCTGTTTGTGGTGAGCCTGCGTGCTCTTTATGCCGGTTTGTGGCTTTTTTATGGCATCTTTTTGCTTTGTGGGGAGCCTGTGTGCTCTCTTTTGCTGTTCATGACTTTGTGGGTTTTCCCACGTGTTCTTGACTGATAGTCATCAGTCATCAGTCATCCTCTTGGGGTATGCCCCTCGTATTTGTATTTTTTTGTCTTTTATACATACTTACCTTATCCAAAAAAAAATCCACAGTAGTATGAATGATCAGAGTAAAGATTAGAGTTCATATGCACGTTTGGAGGCTCCTTCAAACTTGTCTCTGATTGGGTTCGCTACTGATTCACAATAGAATTGAGCCAGCGATAATCCACATGAAGATAACCCGAAGAGCTAAAGAGGGATTTGCTAAATCCTCTTTAGCTTCAAGAACCAAAACAAAATCAAAGAGACTTTTAAATGACCAAGGGTGGCATGAGATGTAGAGAGAAAGGAGGCTGTTTTCTTTAATAAAAATGAATTCTCTCCATAAAATCACAAAAAACATGCACTTATATAATGCATGTCAAACCCTATTCCAATGAGAAATAGACTTGGGCTCCAACCCAAACAACCTCTTATATCCAAACACTCCCAATTGTGATATTTTATTTTAGTTATTATTATTCCAATTAAACTCAATTAATATATTTATAAATTATATTAACATTTAATAATAGTAATAATTCATTTAAATATATGCGTACATATATTTAAATATAATCTCACTTACTTAATTTTAACATCAAATTAAATATAGGCAACAACCTCAACAAATTTAATTGCACTATGAGATTACCAAAATACTCTTTCACCCTAAAAGACGAAAACGCCCCTTGCACAAACTGATTCTTAAATTATCTTGTATGTGTGTGACCCATAGGCTCCTCATCATACCGACAGTAAGTAGTATCGTGATTAACATTAATTAATCGTCTCACTACACAAAGACCAAGAGTAGCCCCTAGCAAGACATCATGGCCACCTAATAGATTCGGATTTAGCGAAGCAGCTACCTGTCAACGATATGGTTACCGTGCAATCAAATCCTTTCATCATCTGTTATCTCATCGAGACTAACGTATAGAAATAGTGTCAACCTCAATTACTCTCGATATGTTTGTATTCAGTTACTAGACCAATGATTGGAATAATAAATTAGATTAAGCAACAACTCAATCTCACTATGGCCATAACTTTAGTGTCATTGTCATTTACTGAACTGCACAGTGAGATAACTTCTCCAGTACCCAGGAGTGATGAATCCTTTGTCGATCCACCAAAGTCTTGATACACTCCTCGATGCCGCCAATCACTATCGTATTGACAGCTCTGAATAGAATTGTGTTGGGCTAGTGTCAAACTACACCAATCGATGCACAAGACGCTCCGATGATCTCAAGTCTAAGGATCACATGCACCACCATTCGTTAAAGGATTTATTCCATAGACACTGGGGTTAACATCTATATGGAATCTTCTGGTGGGTCAGTCTACTGAACTTGCCTACAGCAAGCACTTATGTGTTGCACCAGGTTGTCAGCAAACAACCTTGACAAGTGAGATCAGTCACCCCCTTTCGACAGGGTCGCTTAACACTATGATAACTTTACCGTATTATTTGTGCCCTTGGTCAGAATAATACTAAAGCCACAGACGTTTCTAGAATGGCCACCATATGTGCTCATAGGGTTCTCACTATCAAGATTTGAAACACTTGATACCCTTGTCACGGTTCTACCATTTTAAGGATATATATCAATACATACATATATGATTTACACGATGTGAAATAAAAATGTCTTTTATTGATCAATAAACATTATTACAAAGAGTCAATTCTACAATAATTGATTGGCTCTAGAGCACCTACTCTAACAATCTCCCACTTGCACTATAACCAATCATTCATGTATTTAATACCAAATGACCTCAAGTGTTGTTCATGCTTCTGCTATGACAAAGGCTTTGTCAGTGGATCTACGAGATTGTCGTCAGTATGCACTTTATTGATCTATACATCTTTTCTCTCAACCATTTCTTTAATGAGATGGAATCGTTTGTGTATGCGTCTAGACTTCTGGTGAGACTGTGGCTCCTTAGCTTGAGCTATTGCTCCATTGTTATCACAATAGACATCTATTGGATCAACAATCATGGAAACCACACCAAGTTCGGTAACGAACTTCTTAATCCAGACTGTCTCCCTGGCTATATTGGATAATGCAATATACTCAGTCTCCATTGTAGAATCTGCTACAATGCTTTGCTTGGAGCTCTTTCAGCTCACTGCACTCCCATTGAGACAAAACACAAACCCAGATTGCGAACGATGATCATCTTTGTCCGTTTGGAAACTAGCATCACTGTATCCTTGTATAGTGAGTTCATCTTCCCTCTATAAACCAAGATCACATCCTTAGTCCTCTTCAAGTACTTAAGAATGTTCTTGACAGCCATCCAGTGATGCTCACTTGGATCCAATTGATTTCTGTTACAAATGCTCAAAGCACATGAGACATCAATCCAAGTACATGACATGACATACATAATGGATCTAATTGCTTATGCATATAAGATCCTTTTCATCCTATCTCTCTCATCTTGTGTTCTAGGACACATATCCTTAGAGAGATAAACACCATGTGACATTGGAAGAAATCCCTTCTTGGATTCTTCCATACTGAATCTTTTCAGTACCTTGTCAATGTATGTACTCTGACTTAGGCCAGGCAACCTACGTGATCTATCACGATAGATCTTTATTTTGAGGATGTAGGCTGCTTCTCCTAAGTCCTTCATGGAGAAGCACTTGGATAACCAAGTCTTTACCGACTGCAAGTTCGGAATGTCATTCCCGATCAGAAATATGTCATCGACATATAACATTGGGAATGCCACTGCACTCCCACTCACTTTCTTGTAAACACAGAGCTCATCTTCGTTCTTGATGAAACCAAATTTTTTTACGACGTCATCGAAATGAATGTTCCAGCTCTTTGAAGCTTGCTTGAGTCTGTAAATAGACCTCTGCAACTTGCACACCTTGTTAGCTTGCCCATCAAGAACGAAACCATCGGGTTGTGTCATATACACATCCTCGAACGAAAACCTGTTTTGACATCCATTTGCCAAATCTCATAGACATGATATGCAACAATCGCAAGCATAATCTAGATGGATTTAATCATAGCAACTAGCGAAAAGGTTTCTTCATAGTTAATACCATGAATTTGTTTGAAACCTTTGGCAACAAGTCATGCCTTATATGTATGCACCTTGCCATCCATGTCAGCCTTCTTCTTAAAGACCCATTTACACCTTATGGGTTTTACCCCTTCAGGTGGATCCACTAGAGACCACACTTGGTTTTGGTACATGGAGTCCATCTCAGATTTCATGGCTTCTAGACATTTAACGGAATGTGGATCCGACATAGCATCTTTATAGGTTCTGGGTTTATTATAGGTTCTGGGTTTATTGTCTTAGTAGACCAATACGTCACCATGTTGAGTCATGAGATAACCGTATCTCTCGGGCTCACGACGTACTTTCACATATCTACGTAGCTCTTGTGCTATTTTAGGTGGTTCACTTTGATTCACAAATTGTGGAGTAACCTCCTCGTGAAGTTCAACCACCTTCTGTGGCACATCTTCCTGTCCTTTGTCTAATGTATCTTGTGGTACTAAAACTTCATCAAGTTCTACTTTTCTCTCACTAGAACTTCTTAGAAAAAATTCCTTTTCTAGGAAGACACTAGTTCGAGCAACCAAAATTCTTGGTATTTGGTCTCCTTAGGATACCCCATAAATATACATTTGTAGGATTTCGGGCCTTGCTTGTTCGAAATCAATTTCTTGACATAAGCTTCACAACCCCAAATCCTTAGATAAGATAAGTTGGGTTTTCACCCATTCCATAATTCAAATGGAGTCTTATCTATAGACTTTGACGACAGCCAGTTCAAAAAGTAAGTCACAGTCTCTAGGGCATAACCCCAGAATGATGCACGTAGATTACTAAAACTCATCATGGACCTAACCATATCAAGTAAGGTCGTGTTCCTCTTTTCAAACGCTCCATTGTGTTGGGGTGTATACGAAGAAGGAAGGGGGGAATTGTGATACTATCCCACATTTCTTCAGGTATTAAAAAAAAACTAAGCTTAAGTATTCACTTCCTCGATCCAACCGGAGAGCTTTAATACTTTTGCCCAACATATTATGTACTTCATTCCTGAATTCTTTGAATTTATCAAAGGCTTAAGATTTATGTCTCATAAGATAGACATAACCATATCTACTGAAATCATCAATAATGTGATGAAATATGAATATCCACCTTTGGCTTCAACTATTAGTGGACCACATACATCACTATGGATGATGCCTAACAATTCAGTAGCCGTTTCACCTTGTCCTATGAAAGGAGACTTGGTCATCTTGCCTAAAGGCATGATTCGCATACCTCAAATGACTGGAAGTCAAAAGGGTCCAAAACTCCATCCCTTTGAAGTTTTGCAATGCCAGTCTAGTTAACATGACCCAATCTACAATGCCAAAGGTATGTCTAGTTTCAATCGCTATGTTTTGCTCTCTTGGTTTCAACATTGGGAATATTCTTATTGTTTAAATTAAAAGCATATAACCCGTTATATAACCTTGCAATTCCAAATAAAATACCATTCAAACTAAAGGACAACAATCCATTAGAAATCTCAAAATGATACCCTATATTATCAAAAGTGGATACTGAAATAATATTTCTAGAAATAGAAGGTACGTAATCACAGTTATAAAGTTTCAACAACAAGCCCGAAGGCAAAGATAAATAGTAAGTTCCTACAACCAATGCAGCCACATGTGCTCTATTTCCAACTCGCAGGTCCACTTCTTCATTGGCGAGCAATCTACTCTACCTTAGTCCCTGCACATCAGTGCAAATGTGAGTGCCACATCTTGTGTCAATGACCCAAGATGTTGAAGGAGAGAAGTTAATCTCAATAATGAACATACCTGAGGTCGAAGCCTCTAACTTCTTCTTGCTGGCGAGAAAAGCCTTGCAGTGCTTTCTCCAGTGGCAAGGCTTGCCACAATAGAAGCAAATTACTTTCCTGCCCTTCCCAATGCCACTCTCAGGCCTAAGAACACCCTGCCCTTTGGGTTTGGACTTGGGTTTGGACTTGGGTTTGACCTTGGCCTTTCCCTTTCCCTTTCCCTTTCCCTTTCCCTTTACCAGCACCCACCAATAAAATAGGTTTGGACCTTTTCATGTCTTGCTCTGTAGTCCTCTACATGTTCAGAAGCTCTGATAGGGATTTCACCATCGTGTTCATATTGAAGTTCATTATGAATGGAGAAAAAGAATCAGGTAAAGATTGCAGAATTAAATCCACTTGTAATTCTGCATCTAACCCATACCCCAAAGTCTCAAACCTCTCCATGTACTCGATCGTTTTGAGTACATGAGAGCCAACTTCAACTCCCTCAGTCATGCAACCTCCAAACAATGCTTTCGACATCTTGTATCTCTCATGTCGAGCATTTCCTTCGAAAAGCTCATTGAGGTGCAAAATAATGGCAGCAACGTCTATATTCTCATGCTGCTTTTGCAACTCAGGTGTCATTGATGCTAACATTAGGCATTAAATGCCATCAGCATCATCAAGGAACTTTTGATAAGTATCATTTACTTCTTGAGTGGCATCAGGACTAGGTTCAGCCATATATGTCTTATCAAGGATATACAATTTCTTTTCGGACTTCAATATAATCCGAAGATTATGATACTAGTCCGAGAAATTAGATCCATCTAGCTTCTATTCTTTCTTGATTATCGGTCACATGTTCATAATGCTCATTTTGGTGAATCTACAATTGCAAAAAAGTAAAAGTCATTATAATGTTCATTAACATTTAATATGGTCTTTTATTAAAACGCTCCCACTATTTTCCTCAAGTCAATAGCTCTCACTATTAACTCGGGAAAGCCTATTAGCTTTCCTAGTGGACTGAGATCCTATCTGGCCCATTTCAAACCTTTGCTGTGCGAACAAGCCAAAATAGGTTGATTAGATAGGCCAACAAACTTAATCCACACCAGTTGATAGCTCCTACTACCAACCTCAAATACGAAACAAGCCAACAAACCAATCATACAATCCAACGGCCTAGCCATCGTCCTCAAGTGTGATTCCCAGTATCAGTAGAGTGGACACTACATGTCGCCACGTACATAACATGTGTACTACTCTACTATGTTTATGACGTGTTTATCAACCTTTGCTATGGCAAACAAGAAAAATTGTCATTTTAAGTTGACCCATCACCATTAAGGAAAACTCCAATGAAATTTAACCTCCCACTGATAGAAGTGTACCCTTCGTTGTGGTGAACAAGGTTCCGACGAACAGTGGTTTGATTAAACCCATGGTGGTGGAAGACATACATATGACTTAATATACTTTATTTGAGAGGTTTTAATTTTATGTCTCACCATATTATTATCTTTGTTAGAATGACATTTATTGGCATGTTATTTAACATTCAACCTTAGCATGCATTCTAAACAAAAATATAAACGTGCTGATACATGACCCAACTAAAAACCGATTTCCTTGAGCCTAGAGGAATCGGTGGGTCACCTAGGGGTCCTATAAAAATATCTTGAGTCTTCAAGTATGATTGCCTCATCCTCGCTCCATCTTCAAGTACATTACAAAAGACATCATACTAAATTTACAGTGAAATTGATTACACAATAATTTTACATCAATAAATTTAGAAACCTCGATTTACATTCGAGGGGAATAAGATGAGAAGAGAACGTACATCGAGAAGGTAGGAGAAAGGCAGGGCGCACAGGCCCTATTTAAAATTACAATCATACGTACCTAAAAATACTTTAAAATATTCACCATAGGTCCAAGGCTCATGTACCAGGCACCATGCAATTTTTCTAACAAGTACATTGTATACATTCAAAAACAATCAATTTTTGAATTGGGTGGGTGAATTATCAATTACCCTCTGACAATTTGTAGATCTAAATTTGGTCCAAAAGTTTTGAAACTTTTCACTTTGGCCCCTACGCACTCGAAAGTATGCTCACCGCAGCGATGGGTTATATTGTCGTGGCGTGAGCTGGTTATCATCACGCACGTGTACCATGTGCTATCATCGCGGCGATGTGTTATATCGCTGTGGCGAGCGCTTATTTTCGTCAGCACCTTCTTTACACCAAGATTGCCGCAGCGATGGGTTATATCGTCGCGGCGAGCGCCGATTTCCAATCAAGGAGTACATGAGAGAACGATTGCCGCAACGATGGGTTATATCGCCGCGGCGAGCGTGCACTGATCTATAACAGATCAGTTCAACCAGCAACAAAAAAAGGTAAAACGGATTTTGCAATCAATCTAATCATGAGATGTCAACAAAAATCCAAATCTCAATATACCAATCTTGCATATCATCAACAAATTAAATTAATCAAGTAAATTGATTTCTTAAAACATGCTATCAAGGCAGAATTTATACAGATTTAACAAAGCAACATGTTATCAATCAAATAAATGTTATCAAACATACATTAAACTGTAAAATTTGGTACCCTAGGCTCTGATACCACTGTAAGGAAACGATCTAACCCATGGCAGCAGAAAACAAAAATAAAAACAACGATCGATTCCTTTTTAAGCAAAGATCATGGTACAGATGTTACAGATAATAAGTTAAATCAAAATGTGTAGTAATATGAATTATCAGAGTAAGGATTAGAGTTCATACGTAAGTTTGGAGGCTCCTTCAAACTTGTCTCTGACTGAGTTCGCTACAGATTCAAAATATAATTGAACCAACGGTAATCCACATGAAGATAACCCGAAGAGCTAAAGAGGGATTTGCTAGATCCTCTTTAGCTTCAAGAACCAAAACAAAATCAAAGATACTTTTCAATGACCAAGGGTGGCGTGAGATGTAGAGAGAAAGGAAGTTGTTTGTCTTTTAATAAAAATGAATTCTCTCCATAAAATCACAAAACACATGCACTTATATAGTGCATGTGAAACCCTATTCTAATGAGGAATAGGCTTGGGCTCCAACCAAACAGCCTCCTATGTCCAAACACTCTCAATCATGATATTTTATTTTAATTATTATTATTCCAATTAAACTCAATTAATATATTTATAAAATATATTAACATTTAATAATAATAATAATAATAATAATAATAATAATAATAATAATAATAATAATAATAATAATAATAATTCATTTAAATATATGCGTACATATATTTAAATATAATCTCACTTATTTAATTTTAACATCAAATTAAATATAGGCGACAATCTCAGCAAATTTAATTGCACTGTGAGATTACCAAAATACTCTTTTACCCTAAAAGACAAAAACGCCCCTTACACAAACTGATTCTTAAATTATCTTGTATGTGTGTGACCCATAGGCTCCTCATCATACCGGCAATGAGTAGTATCACGATTAACATCAATTAATCGTCTCACTACATACAAACCAAGATTAGCCCCTAGCAAAGCATCATAGCCACTCGATATATTCGGATTCAGCGAAGCAGCTACCTGTTAACGATATGGTTACTGTGCAATCAAATCCTTTCATCATCTGTTATCTCATCGAGACTGACATACAGAAATAGTTTCAACCTCAGTTACTCTCGATATGTTTGTATTAAGTTACTAGACCAATGATCGGAATAATAAATTAGATTAAGCAACAACTCAATCCCACTGTGGCCACACCTTTAGTGTCATTGCCATTTACTGAATTCTACAGTGAGATAACTTCTCCCGTACCCAGGAGTGATGAATCCTCTGTCGATCCACCATAGCCTTGATACACTCCTCGATGCAGCCAATCACTACCGTATTGACAGTTCTGAATAGAACTGCGTTGGGCTAGTATCAAACTACACCAATCGGTGCACAAGGCACTCCGGTGATCTCAAGTCTAAAGATCACATGCACCACCATTCGTTAGAGGATTTATTCCATAGACACGGGGTTACCATCTATATGGAATCCTCTGGTGGGTCAGTCTAGTGAATTTGCCTACAGCAAGCACCCATGTGTTGCACCAGGTTGTCAGCAAACAACCTTGACAAGTGAGATTAGTCACTGCCTTTTGACAGGATCGTTCAACACTATGATAGCCTTACCAAATTATATGTGCCCTTGGTCAAAATAATACCGGCTACAGACGTTTCTAGAATGGCCACCATATGTACTCATAGGGTTTTCATTATAAAGATTTGAAACACTTGATACCCTCATCACGGTTCTACCATTCTAAGGACATATATCAATACATACATATATGATTTACTCGATATAGAATAAAAATGCATTTTATTGATCGATGAACATTATTACAAAGAGTCAATTCTACAATAATTGATTGGCTCTAGGGCACCTACTCTAACACCGACATCCACATTTGAAAAGTTAGTGTATAACATCAGCATGCGACAACTCAATAAGTTACTAAATTAATTCAACCATTATGAGGGGGAGCATTGATTAAGGGGGGTTTCTAGAAAAGTTTATTGTACTATTTATTGTGCTGGACATATGTGTACTGTACTTTTTTTTCCTTAATCAGGTTTTGTCCCACTGGGTTTTCTTGAAAAGTTTTTAATGAGGCAATATGAAGCACGTCTAATGTCACGTTACAGATTCATTGTAGAGTTGTATTTCTTTACTTAGGTTTTTTCCCACTAGGTTTTTCTTCAGTAAAGTTAAATGCAATTATCTGTAAGCGATGGATGTCTAGGAAAAGTGTTGTAAAATGTCCATCCACCGTGTTAGCTTTGGGTTGGTGAGTGAAGGAGGGGGGTGTTGGCTATAAATATGTAATATACTATCTAGCTAGTAATTCTTTAAAAAAATATGTGATAAAATCCACTAAATAACTTTTGCAAACATATATACATAGAGATATATAATGTAAAATCCGAAAATTCTAATTTTACTTCATATAAATATATACACAAAATAACTGATATACTTTAATAAATACAAGGTAGCCTTGGACAGTGCCGCCAAACTCCTCCGCTTCTTGACGTCCCACCTGATCGCAAATCATCAAGTACCTGCAAAACAGTAGAATAACGGAGTGAGCACTAATTGCTCAGTAAGTAAACCAAGCTGCACTACGATTTTTCCTCCATTACTCATGCTCTGAGTTTCCTCTTCTCACTTTAATCTTTGATAATATTCTTCATTCTTTTCTGATACTCTGATTTGCTACTTATCAATGTGCAAAGACAATGAATAAAACTGTACATCATCGAGCACATAAGAAATACTGAATCATGTAAGTGGCATAATACATATGCAGAATAATAAACTTTCATGAGAAAAGAACTTTCTTTTCTTTTATGTTATCTGTCTCTTATGCTGTATCTCTTTCTTTTCTTTTCTGTTTCTGTTTCTTTTCTTTCTTGTATTCTGGTTTGTCGATCGGACTAGGTTGATGCATGGATTTGGAACCCTGGCCATGTGAGTGGGTACAGTCCTCACCTACATGCACTGCTGACGGACTGTACAAATATTGTATCTCTCTGTTGTGGTCGCTCGCTCGTGGCGGTGTGCATGTAGGTTGCTCTACTGGGTACAGTCCTGATCCAGATACACTATTGACAGACTATACAAATACTGTATCTCTCTGCTGTGGCCGCTCGCTTGTGGTGGCGTGTATGTGAGCATATCTGTCACTCACGGGTTCCCCATTGCAAAAACCTTATAATATAGCATGCTATAGAAAGATAATAGAAAGAGATACTATACACATTTCAACATGAATTTCCAAGCTATGGAAATTCTGCTCTTGTATTCTTTAGTAAATGAGAAAATATACATACTTGAATGTTAGCTTAAAAGAAAATTAGTAGCCATTTTCTTTTCTTTCTTTCTCATTCTTTACTAACATATTCCTTCATATTCTCATTTACTAAATCAAGGCTATATATATAGTCATGTGCACAATATATATGCATGATCAAGCCCATTCTTTAATATGCTTTCCAAGTTCACATATACAAACTTGCAAATTCATTATGGCATAATTGTAAGTCATGACATATTCTACCATTCTCTACTATCTCAAGTGCCATATCAAAGTAACACTTTAACATGCAATTCTTCTCAAACACTTTCATGTGCTATTCAAGAAATAGTAAAGTTCAAGTAACTAGAACCAAGCACTAAGGGCCATTTCCCTCATGGAACTAACATGACCAAGTGATATATTAAATTTTGGCATAACAATATGCACTCTTGAATACTAACATTTACACTTGGTTAAGCCCAAACATAATCTTCCTACTTCAATTCTTGCCTTTCTCTAACCCTTTTTTCATTAGGGTTTAGCCAACTCATGCATGCATTATCTCTTTGGATTTTCATCAAACACTTCATATGCACATACAACTACTAAGTTGGATACACTTCCACATCTCTCTAATTCTACCAAAATGTGAGCCAAAAACTCACTAATTTTAGTATCAAACCTGGCCATTTTCAACAATTCTCAATACTTCAAAAATTTCAACACTAATTCTTCCATAACTTCACCAAATCATCACATAACCATACACTACTTCTCATGGCTTGTAATAGCCACTTTCTACTCAAATACTCATAATAAAATACATATAAAATAACATAAAGAAATTGGGCCCAAATTTTTCTTTTATTAAATACATATATATATTTTGTACTAACATATACATTTTTACACAAAATTATAATATGTACAAAGTCATCAAAAACATAATGGACAGTGTAACCGCTTCTCCTCGAGCGCCGACATCCATCCGACAGTGTCCTCATCTAGATCCTGCAAAACATAGGAAATAACGGGGTGAGCACTAAAATAATGCTCAGTAAGTAAATCCTCTACTCATCTATCCCCGTAACTCTCTCTCTCTCTAATTCTTTCCTTACAACTTCTCATTCAATTCTCTTTGGTACTTCTCTCTCTCTTTCTCTTTCTCTTAGAACTCTTTTCTAGTAACTCTCTCTAGTAAGTCATGGCCCCATCTTACCAAGGGCACGGCCGGGACTCACTCCCGCTCTACGTGACCTCTACTCATTCTAGCCGATCAGACTCGGTTATGCATGGATTCGGAACCCTTGGCCATGTGAGTGTATAATCTCTCTCTCAGGTACTTGGGTATAGCCCTCATCCGCATGCACTCTCACGGGCTACACCACTTCTCTATCTCATACTCATGCCGCTCTCTCAATGCGGCGTACATGCGGGAATACTCTACCCATTACTTACGGGTTCCCCATCGCACAACCTACTCTATTCTTTTTCTCTTAGCTCTTAAAGTAGCTTATACTCAAATTCTCTACTATGTCTCAAGCTACTTCTTAAGTGCATAAAAATGCGTATGGGTAGCTCATGCTCACTGATGCACTTATGAAATGCCAAATACAAAGTTTCCTCAAAACAGTCATTATGCACAGGTCACACTAAAAAGGCCATAACTTGCGTTATACGCCTTGGATCGCTACGGTTTTGATCTCATTTTAAAGCTTAGAAACAGGGCTATAACTTATATGTTTTGGTCTCAGCCCAGTTCAATCCGTAAGTTGCCCAAAAATTTCTTAGAAAGTCACGGCAGTGACAGGGCAGATTTCACCTAGGCATTTCATCAAGCAACTCATGTGCATATAAACACTCTACTAAAATTACTACTATACTTCATTCTCTAGCCATCCAAAATGGAAGAAAATTCCCTCATATAACCATAATCCATGTCAAGAAAAGCACTTCCAAAAAGGTTTACACAATATCTCTCAAACTTCATCTCAAGTTCCATCTCTCATCACACATCAAAAACACTTCTTATAATACATATTCATCTCAACTAAATTCTCAACAACATAACTTACTTACACAACCATACATCTCTACTCAATCTCTAAATCTCTACTCAAAAGCTTATTCAAAACTCAAGTTGGTTGGATTTACTTACTTGTGAAAAGGTGACTTCTTTAGCACTTTTCCTTTCCTTTGTTGTCTTGCCTCCTCTCTATAACTCAAAACAACAACAAGAACAATAACAACCAAATAAGACTTCACTACAACTATAAGAAAACTCACATCTAAAGCATGAATCCTTACCTTAGGATGCTTTAGATGAAATCTCTACTCAAAAGCTCTCTTAATTCCCTTAGAAATCTTGGAAGATTGGATGGAGAAATTGAGAGAAATTAGGCAAATGGGAGAGGCGGTGGAAATGAATGAATAAGGGTTTCTCTACACTTTAACTCTTTTTAGCTCATATTATAAGTATCATTTCCCATTTTGCCCTTGTCCTTTCTTGGAAATTCTATCTATATCCTTTGATTCCTTACAAATACACCCCCATCGAAACACAATCTCTACTAAATTCTTTACATTTTACTCCCCACTTTTCCTACTAATTAGGGGTAGAATGGTCATTGTGCCTCAAAAGAAGAATTCTCTAGAAAACTCAAGAAACTTTTTATTAGGCTGGTCGCCGCGGCGAAGCACTTTCCGTCGCCCCGGCGAAACAAGGCAAAACCTACCCGTGGGTGTAGCTCCTCCTCGCCGCGGTGAAGCTTCTTCTTTGCCCCGGCGAAGATTGGATTTCCTAACTTCACCAAAACTCAACCAATTTAAAGGCAACAAATCAACCAACTCAACATACAAACTCAATTGAAGCTAAAACAGTAAACTTTTAACTAATACAGCAAATCTTAAATACGTACCTCAAGTGGGATATTACATGGCTGGAAATTACACATCATTCAATATAAAAAACAGCCAATAATTCTCTCATACCATCACATACAAACATGCAAAAATTCATTCAACACAAGTCTTGCTCAAATCAAGGTTAAAAATTAGGTTTACTTACATTGAATGTGTGATACCACCTCCTTTTGCTTAAAGTCTCTTCCTCTTGGATCTAAATCATAAAAAAAAACCATAAGAATTTAAAACTTTAAAGTTTAATCACACTCCTTTTGCTAGAACCTTACCTTAGGATGCTTTAGGATTGAAAATCTCTAAAAATCCAAGCCAAATCCTATGATTTCCCCTTGAAATTTAGTGAAGAAAATTGAGAGAAAATGGGGTGAAGGTAGCGTGAACAAGGGCTGCATATAAGGCTAGGGTTTCTTCAATGAAAACTTTTATCTAATAATATGTGCATGTATTCCCATTTTGCCCTTGCCCTTTCTATGAAATTCCATCTATGTCATTTAGTCAATTACCAAAACACTCTCATTTTTATTATCTTCTTCACAATATTGTGCTTCCTTTCACTTTCCACTTTTTCAACTAATTATGAGTAAAAAGACCATTTTATCCCTAATGAAGTTTTAAGGAATTTCCTTCACATTTGTCTAAGGTAACTTCAAAGAAATCCAACTAAGGGTATTAGGGCATAAATAAAATTACGTACCTTGATATGGGTGTTACAAAATACCCCCCCTCCCATTTTCATTTTTACTTCATAGTCATTTGAGAAAAGCAAAGAAATATACAACCCCCTTTTATCTTTATTTTCTTCATATTTAGTCCTTCTAGTCTATTGCACTTGCACCACTAAAATTACAACATTTGTTTAATTTTTCTTTTTAATCAGGTTGTATTTGTGTTACTTTTTCCAAATTTGACCACACTCACACTACAACAAAAATGGCCTAGGGTAACACTCGACAGTAGCACTTTTCCTTAAACTGTTACTGTAGACTATCTATAGTAACACTTGATGTTAAAATGTTACAATGACAATTTTTATATGTAATACTTTAACTTTTTGTAACACATTTTATATCAATGGTAACTCTTTTTTTTAAATGTTATGAAAAATATATCTACAATAGCATTTTAAAAATGTTACAATACACCTAATAATATAGTAACTTTTTTATAATGTTAATAGATAATCAAAATACAGTAACATTTTATAAATGTTATCATAAACCCAATTATTTACCAGGAAACAAAATATTATTGACGCCAATATGAAATGAGGTTGATTTTGTCTCATTTTTATTGTTTAGGGGTTAAATTATATTATTTGGGGTTTACTTTGTTTTTCATTCATGTAGGGACCAAAAAATGTTTTACATATAACCAAATTTTAATAACACTAAATACCGCCATTCCAACCCAAAATTCCCCCCCACAACTCATTCCCAGATGGAAAAATCTTCTCTACGATAGTGAGCGACCAAATGTGGTGTCAAGATGTCAACAATTCTTCGACCAGGTAACCATTTCAATATTTACTTTTACAGAGTTTGCCTTTTCTTTTCTTAACCCTAAACCCATAGATTTTACACCAACATCTCTGTTCCTCTTCTTCTTCTTGTTGGCTCTCTAATGGTGGCGATTTAAACTCTACATGTACCAACCTAATTCCTGAAACCTTCTTTAGACTCCAATCTTCTTATTTCCATCTCAAAATCTTCCCCTTTTTCGCCTCCACTTTCATATTCAATCTCCAAATCATTGAATGGTTTAGAGAACTTCTATTTCGTTGTTTATGGAGAACTTTTTGTGCATTAGAAGTGAGGCAGTAGGTCGTGGAATTCTACGATGGCAATTTAATAGGAGGGTTCCATGATACCCACTGCTCTCTTATTATGCTTTGTCTGCTGAGGGCCATTGTTCAAATTTATTAATCTTATTAGTTGAGCTGTGTCAGCTCTGATGTTCCTTGTGGTGTGGTGTCCCTTTTTGGTGGTTTCGAGTTACCAAAGTTTAGAGGACGTTTTGCTTCGTCCCTTTTTCAGGTACTTCCCTCTAGGTTGAATTGTATCATGTTTGCCTTCCTTGATTGGGCTGGTTCCTCCGCTGCTTTTTGTTTGGCTGTTATGGGATTGATCATGTCTGCTCCTTTCGTTGTGGTCTAGGTTGTCGTTTGCTGGGTTTCTCTTTTCTCTCTGGTGATTGCTGTAAAGATTTTTTGTATAGCGGCCTTTTGTTTAGTGGCCTCCTACTCTCAATGTCCTTCGGGGCTTGTTTTTTATTTGCCCCCTGCCTTTTATGTATCTTTCTTGGGCCTGTCCATTCTTAGTTTGGAGGCTGGGATCAAAGATTTTGTTGATAATGATGGTACTTTCTTTCCTATATAAACTAGATTTGACTTGGGTGAGTCAATCATATCTAACTTAGCCCTAAAGTATAAGAAGAAGGCATGGTTTGCTATGACAAAGTATTTCTCTAAGGATATGATGGTGTTGTATGATTTTGACAAAGCTCCAACACTGATTGCTATTCAGCCAACTTACAACGAATGCAATATCTTTTATGGCCCCTTTGAAGGTTAGTTTGTATTCAAATAATCTATTTAGTTCAGTTGGTAAATTGTGTTAAAGTTTTATATAATTCATGATAATCAAATCTTGCTTTCCAAAAAATTGAAAGCTAGTTGCCTGCTGACACTTTTTCTACTAGATTTTTGCTTTTGCTTTAAATGGTTACCATGACATCTAAATATCTTAGTCTTTTTAGAGCTTCATTTCTATATGGGCTCCAGTTGTTTTAGTGGAAGAACAAATTGATGGGAAAAAAAGTTAGTGAATGGTATGTCTTTGCTAAGGTGTTTATGCATGATCTTGATTTCATCTTGTTTGATGTGTGCAATGAGATGCAAATGAAAACCTTTCTCGCACAAGAAAGTCATTTTTGAGTCAAACATAAAAGGGCAACATTATAGTAGTCTGTCTTCAAAATTCATTTATTTAGTCAATTTTCATTTGTATATTTGCAAGGGTTATTACTCTCCCTGCATTTATCCGGTCAGGAGTAGCAATTTTAGGTTACATATCGTTCACTTGTTTTTCAAGTAGTTGCAATTGAATGTTTGAGTACTTGTATTGCTGAAAAGACTAATTAAAGCCCATTATTTGAAACCTCAAAGGAGAAAGTTTATTTTCATTTAGTATGGAGTTTTGGTGATTGGTATGGAGATATTGATGTGTTCTTACCTTATATCTTTGATAGACAATCGAGGATCTAGTAATTTTCAGAATTTAACTTTTTTTTTTTTAGTTAGACTTATTTTTGTAAATTGAGTTTATTTATTTATTTGTGTTAGTAGGTTTTATGTTATAGATTTTTTTCCCCTTTTGTTTAGGTCTTTGCCACTGTCTAAGTAAGGCTTATATTTTTAATTTTTTAGTAGATTTGATTGATTATTGGAATAATCATATTATTGTTTTCTCCCCCAAATCTCTCCCTTTCACTTCCGATGCTTCTAGTTTAATTTAGGGATGAGGCAGTAATTTTCAGCTAGTAAGAGTATATGGAGCCTTGGATTGAACAGTAGGTTGCCGGCGGACAGGCTTCACTCATGATTCAATATTACTAGACTTTAATTTCATAAAATAGGTTTCCATTTTTATTAGTTTAGTATTAAATGGTTGGAGTCCCATCATTAGAGGAAATGGTTTGTGAAGTTGTGGAAATCGCCTCTTTTTGAAGGAATGCAAAGGCTTTAGATTCATGAAAAGTTAGATTTGATAAACCTGAGCATATGGTGAACAGATGTACATTATGCAATTCTTTTCTTGTGGGTCTGGCATTTTCTCTCATTCAACATAATCATATAGGGTTCAATACCAGTTTAGTTGTTTATTAAAAAATTGAAAAGCAAGATTAGAGGTGGAATAATATTGATTAGGTGACTGTCATTTCAATAACTTAATCATAAATATGATTCATAAAACTCTGTTTCATATGATTAGTAATGGATGAGCAAATAATCATGTTATAATTGTTGCAATGAGATTAGAGGTGGAATACAATTTTGCATACTGCAGTCTGCAGTTTTGCAGACTGCAATTACTGCAGATTGCAGTTTGCATACTGCAGTCTGCAATTTTGCATACTGCAATCTACAATTCTCTTGCCACAATAATCCTTATGTTTCCTTGTATGGTTCTAACTTTGGTCATCTTGCAATATATAGTGAAGTAACCACAGTTTCCAAAGATGGAAAAGTTTTTTGCTTTATACTCTTTCATTGGCTAGGAATGATTTTGTGATAACTTATTCCTTAGAACTAAAATTTGATGAGCCTTTGAACCTGGGGTTTGATAAATGAGACTTTGCTTGTAGAGAAACATGATTAACTTTGTAATTTGTACCATTGTTTGTGCTAATGATGACAGTACATCATTAATGAGGCTTTAGGTTTGTTTCTTGTTTAATACAGTAAAATATGTATTTCTCATGACCTTTTTTTGTGCTATGTTGACAATATTTCATTACCAAGGCTTTAGGTTTTCCTGTTGGAACTGTTATCATAGTATGTTTTGTTATCATAGTATGCTTGTGAAGTTTGAGATTTAAGCATGTTCTTTTCCTCTTTGTTTTGCATTAAATATTTGGGGTGCTTTTGTCTTGATCTTTTCTTGAATTTACAATATATATGTGTTGTTAATCTTTGAGAATATACGTGGGATTTGAAGATTTTTTTGTATTAATGGTTTTGTAGGTTGTGAAAATGCAAGAGTACTTTTTTGGTAAAGCACAATTTGGAATGGAAGATTCTTTGCATGATGGTTTTTGTCGTTAGAATTTTTTGAATGATTGGAAGGTATTAACTATTGCTCATAGTTAATTTTTCAATCATCTAGGTATTATAATGTAAAAATGATAGGTGCATATTTGTTAGGCATATATAAAACTTTTTGTATATGAAGGTTTATATGTTACAAAATGTGATATGATATATGAAGCATATTAGATTTTATGGATGTAAAGAATGTTGGGTGCCTATTTATTAGGCATATATGCAAACTTTTTGTACATGAAGGTTCACCATCAATGAAATGTTCTTTGGAAAATTAGTGTATCATTGTTTATAATTTATATTATTTAAATTACAACTATAACAATTTAATATATGTTATAACAGATGGATTGATAACACTTTCAAAATATTATGGAAAATAATTTTGTGACATTTACTAAATGCAATGAATGATACTTTGGTAGCACTTTTAACATGTTATTAAAAACTCTTCTGTAGTATTTTAACAATGTTACAGAAAACTAAACTGCAACCGATTAAGAATGTTACAAAAAAACTTATTTATAGCAATTCAAAATGTTACAGAAAACTAAACTGTAACATGTTAAGAAAGTTACAAAAAACTTATTTATAGCATTTTGAGAATGTTACAGAAAACTAAACTGTAACATATTAAGAAAGTTATAGAAAACATATTTATAGCATTTTGAGAATGTTATAGAACACTAAACTGTAACAGGTTAAGAATGTTACAAAAAACTTATTTATAGCATTTTGAGAATGTTACAGAAAACTAAACTGTAACAGGTTAAGAATGTTATAGAAAACTTATTTATAGTATTTTGAGAATGTTACAAAAAACTAAACTATAACTGAAAAGAGCTTGAATGTTTATATTTTGTTAGTGATTTAATTGGTTTATTTATGAAAAAATGTGTTTAAATTGTGGAATTTGGATTATTTCTTTCATAAATACCATTTATGGGATCACGGGTGCATTTTGAGTGGTTTCAGGCTCAAACAGGTTTTTGAAGGGAAAAGAATGATGTCGATAGGATTCAGGATGCGTAGGAACAAACAGCACAAGAATCAGGGTCGAAATGAGGGAGTTGTGGCAAGTCGAAGATGTTATGGAAAATTTGGAAATTCTTCATCATGAGTATGCCTCGATATTTCTATCATAACTTAAGCTGTAGAAGTCGAAATTTGACGATTCTGATGGCGTTGGAAAGCTTATTCAGATAGCTACAATGTTTGTGTTGATGACTTCATCTAATTCTGAATATTACAGATGCTCTGGATAGAAAGAACGATCGTTGCGGCGACCATTCTTACCGCCGTGGCGATGGGTCACGGGTTTGTGTTAAGTCATTACCCTAATCCGAATATGAATGGGCTAAGTTTTCTAATATTTTTCCTAAGCACGACCAAGAACCCCAGAGATATAAAGGAGAGTTTTTAAGAAATTAAGGAGGAAGAAGACGGCTATCAAGTTGGAGATCGGGATGCTGAGAGCTCTCGTTCACTGATTAGAGAAGTTTTTATCTTTTTCTTTCTTGAACTGATGTCAGTGAATAGAATGATGGATTTTGTTATTTCATTATGAACTAATTTTCTTTTCTAGGGCTAAGATGTAGCCCAATTTATGAATATGTGTTGACTTGGATTGTTGTTAATTCTTATTGAGCTTTTAATTCTAAGTTTTATTATTGTGCATAATGCTTTCAATTCTCAAGGGCCCGAGAGTTGAATGATATCATGGGTTAGGTTGAGATCGAGAGATGAAACTTGATTTGTCTTAAGTAATAAAATCATAGATTGAGCGAACACTAGAGATAGGTTACCGCGATCTGTGAGGCTCTGGTAAATTCCATAGAGCTTAATGATCTCTTAGCTCCTAAATCCAACTTAGAGATATCTTGGGTTGTTGCTTAATGGTTAATTTGCTAATTGCTCGAGAGAGAGTTAGTGGAATAATAGGGAATTTGACTTTTAGAATACGCTTGATTAGGTTAACAACTGATGTCAATGCATAGGATTAAATTGGTGTGCAATCTATGCCCTAGGTTTAGTCATATTGATTTTTACTTCAAAGCAGAGTTTTTAAACCCGGCCCAGCCCAGCCAGTTGAACCGGGACCCAGAGGCTTCAACGGGTCGGGTTTAACTTTTCCAATTCACCCCAAAACCCTAAGATTTGGGAGGGTGATCGACGAACAATCAACGGCCGGAAGGTTGGGGCTTTTGAAGACTAAGTGCTTCTGAATGTAATGGTGGTGACGACATTGATTTCCGGTGAGTAAATCGACCGGAAATCGAATAAATATGGCAGCGGCAACAATGGAATTTTGCCGGCGATTGGTGAGACTAATGGGGGTGGGGTGAGCTGGGTTTTGGTCGGGAGGAATAGGGGAGTGTTTTCTGGGTGATGGAGAGGGTTGTCGACGCCGGCGTGGATGAGATCTGGCCTGGAATGCCAACGCTGGCGTCGGTGAGATCTGGCCGAAATCGAACCTATTTCAGCCAGATATTTGGTAGATTTTAATGGAAATGAGCTCAAGGGACGATTGGGGTTGCATCTGCGGTGCCGCTGCCGCTAATCAGTCGTCGGTCGATTTGTATTTTGGGTGCGTTTGATAAAGTTCAAACACATGGGACTTAAATGTAATTTTCAAGGGCGTATTTGAATGAATTTAAAAGTTTTTGTCAATCGGTTTGACTTCTGGTCAAACTGGTTAAACCGATCAACCCGGGACCCGAAAACTTTGTCGGGTTTCACCCCGGGTTGGGTTTTAAAACACTGCTTCAAAGTGTTTACAAATTTTGCCTTTATTTAGTGTTTCATTTTTAGTTTATTATTTTATTTCATTAAAGTCATTCTTAAAGTTCTGTTTTATCAAATAGCAATAGAATAGACTAGTTTGGTACTTGGTAGGTAGTTCCCTTGGGATTCGACACTCGTTTACTCGAGTTTTATTACTTGCACGATTTCGTATACTTGCGAATAGTCTGTCAGTAACACGTTAAGAATGTTACAGAAAATTAATTTATTGCATTTATGCAGTGTTACCAAAAATCATTTGTAACTACGAATAAGTGCTACAATACACTTAACAACAACATTTTATGACAGTTACTGAAATGATTAGTAACATGCAAAAAGTGTTACCAATTCTACTTTTTAGTAATATGGGTTGTCATAGCATCCTTATAAATGCTATGAATTACTTACGGTAACACTTTTTGCATGTTACTGTAGGCCATTTTTGTTGTAGTGTCAATTTTTCTAGATGCACACTAAATTAGTTATAATTCAATCCATTTAAATAAAATTATATTAAATTATTTTGAATTTTGACTCATCTATATTTTCGTTAAACTCGCCCCCGCTGACATACGAATTATCACATATGTCATTTTATTGTGGTAAGTTATAAAAGATTTTACTGATCTTTCTCAGCCCTATACAATGAAAATCAATTAGATTAACTTTAAAATAAAATAAAAAGCTAATAGTAAAAATACCAATATATATATATATATATATTGGATTAACTTTAAAATAAATAAATAAAAAGCTATATTTTTACTATTAGGAATAAAAAAAAGCTAATAGTAAAAATACTTTATATAGGAATACATTTTACATAGTCATAAAAAAATTATATTCCCAATTTGGAATAGTTATAAATGAGAATAAACTCCACATTGTAATAAGTTATAATTTTTCTAATTCCTGTCTTAAGGAAAGTTTCCTCCATATAGTAATAATTATCTGTATATTACAAAAAAAAATATAGTATGTTACATTAAAGGTTTATGATGAAATAAAATATTTATTTGAAATTATTTGGGACAATAATTTATGCTTTAGAATTGTTATTACATCTTTTAACTTGCGGGTACATTACTCGTTAGCATGGATATTTTCTTGTTAAAACCAAAACATTTCTAGCTTTTCAAGCATGTTTAGAGCTTCTTGACATAAAACTTTTTTGTATTTTCATACTATCATCCTCATAATTATTTCTTTTCTCTTCTTGTTTAATTGTAGAAATGATTTCTTCTTTTGTTAAAGCATACATGACTTGTTATTCATTTTGATGATTAAGGAAGACATTAGTATTCATTCGATTAGTGTAGTGAAGTTGTTGAATTTGATTATTCTACAATGACTCTTTGATTCTCCTCATCCACTTCAATTATAACTTGCAATTCATCGACATTAGGGGTCTTAATTTTGTAATGCTTAAAACAATTGGCAATTGTCTGTGGCTTCACATCAGTTACCATGCAGCAACTACATTTACAATTTCATTAAAGATATTTATCTTCGTTGGTTTTAAAACACGATCTTCTATCCGTTTCAAAAGTAAGCAATTGAAACGCTGAATTAAAACCCTAATATTATTAAAACATAAATTGAAATCTTAATATTGTATTACTAAAACATGAATTATGAAATAAGAAATTTTTTTAACTACACCTCTATTAAGTTATAACCTCTCCATAGTAATAAAATTAGTTAGTCCCACTAGGAGTGAGCGGTTCCGGGTACCCTGCACTTTTCCGGGGAACCATTCCTGGGAACTAACGAATCGACAAAGATGTTCCCAAAAAAGGAACCTAACCTGAACCGCACAGAGTTCTTCAATTCAAGGAACCGGAACCTAAAATGCAGGTTCCGGTTCCTTTCCAAGGTACCCTATAAAAAATCAATTACACCCCTATTAGTTTAAAAAATAACAAAAACACCTTATAAGTTTACAAATACACCCCTAACAAATTTTCGTTATTCATTCATTTGTGTCCAATGTAACTCATAACCTGTAATCTCTAAGCAACGCTTGAATTCAATCAATTCATCACAATTCACATAAAATTCGTCAATCAAAACCAAAACACAAACAATTATTCATCACAATTCACATAAAATAACTTCACCAAAATCATTTAAACAAACAACAATTCTTAATACTAATTACTAACATTGCCATTTGTCAGGGGTCTATTTGATAAGTTAATAAATTATTAATGTTTATAAATTTATTAATTTAATGTTATAATTGGTTAATTGGGTATTTATAATATACCAAATATAATTTAGTAAATTTAATATTAGAAACAAGTAATGTTATAATTAAATAAGTGATCATACTACAATGTAAATTGTAATGTTATAATTAATTAAGTGATCATACTACAATGTAAATTGTAATGTTATAATTAATTAAGTAATATATTATTTAATTATAATGTAATATCATAATTAATTAAATTGTTAATCATTTAATTAAGTATTATAATATTGTTTATAATAGAATGTTATAATTAATTAAATAATCATACCATAAATTTATAATATAATGTTATAATTAATAAAATTATAATAATTCGATTAAATATTGTGCAAATTAGTAAATTACTAATGTTTATAATATAATGTCATAATCAATTAAGTAATCATTAATTATGTAATGTTATATTAATTATATGATCATACTATAATAGTATAATGTAATGTTATAATGAATTAAGTAATCATACTACAAATCTATAATTTAATATTATAATTAATTAAATTTCAAATCATTTAATTAATATACTAATGTTTATAATGGAATGTTATAATTGATTAAATAATCATATTACAAATATATAAAGTAATGTTATAATTAATAAATTTTTAATCGTTTAATTAAGTAATGTAATAGTATAGTAGTTTACTAATGTTTATAATGTAATGTTATAAATTCATAACTAATTAAGTAATTATGCAATTATTTAACTATATAATGCTATAATTAAGTAAGTGATTATAATATAATGTAATATAATAATATTATAATTTAATTGAGTAATTATTTAACTATAATGTAATGCTTAATTAATGTTTATAAGGTAATGTTATAATTAATTAAATTTCTTATCATTTAATTAAGTATTGTGCTAATGTTTATGTAATAAATTAGTAAATCACTAATGTTTAAAATATAATATCATAACTCATAATCAATTAAGTAATTATTTAATTATGTAATGTTATATTAATTATATGATCATACTATAATAGTATAATGTAATGTTATAATGAATTAAGTAATCATACTATAAATCTATAATTTAATATTATAATTAATTAAATTTCAAATCATTTAATTAATATACTAATGTTTATAATGGAATGTTATAATTGATTAAGTAATCATATTACAAATATATAAAGTAATGTTATAATTAATTAAATTTTTAATCGTTTAATTAAGTAATGTAATAGTATAGTAGATTACTAATGTTTATAATGTAATGTTATAAATTCATAACTAATTAAGTAATTATGCAATCATTTAACTATATAATGCTATAATTAAGTAAGTGATTATAATATAATGTAATATAATAATATTATAATTTAATTAAGTAATTATTTATCTATAATGTAATGCTTAATTAATGTTTATAAGGTAATGTTATAATTAATTAAATTTCTTATCATTTAATTAAGTATTGTGCTAATGTTTATGTAATAAATTAGTAATTACTAATGTTTAAAATATAATATCATAACTCATAATCAATTAAGTAATTATTTAATTATGTAATGTTATATTAATTATATGATCATACTATAATAGTATAATGTAATGTTATAATGAATTAAGTAATCATACTACAAATCTATAATTTAATATTATAATTAATTAAATTTCAAATCATTTAATTAATATACTAATATTTATAATGGAATGTTATAATTGATTAAGTAATCATATTACAAATATATAAAGTAATGTTATAATTAATTAAATTTTTAATCGTTTAATTAAGTAATGTAATAATATAGTAAATTACTAATGTTTATAATGTAATGTTATAAATTCATAACTAATTAAGTAATTATATAATTATTTAACTATATAATGCTATAATTAAGTAAGTAATCATAATATAATGTAATATAATAATATTATAATTTAATTAAGTAATTATTTAACTATAATGTAATGCTTAATTAATGTTTATAATGAAATGTTTATAAGATAATGTTATAATTAATTAAATTTCTTATCATTCAATTAAGTATTGTGCTAATGTTTATATAGTAAATTAGTAATTACTAATGTTTAAAATATAATATCATAACTCATAATCAATTAAATAATTATTTAATTATGTAATGTTATATTAATTATATGATCATACTATAATAGTATAATGTAATGTTATAATGAATTAAATAATCATACTATAAATCTATAATTTAATATTATAATTAATTAAATTTCAAATCATTTGATTAATATACTAATGTTTATAATAGACTGTTATAATTGATTAAGTAATTATATTATAAATATATAAGGTAATGCTATAATTAATTAAATTTTTAATCGTTTAATTAAGTAATGTAATAATATAGTAAATTAGTAAATTACTAATGTTTATAATGTAATGTTATAAATTCATAACTAATTATGTAATTATGTAATCATTTAACTATGTAATGCTATAATTAAGTAAGTGATCATAATATATAATGTAATATAATAATATTATAATTTAATTGAGTAGTTATTTAACTATAATGTAATGTTTATAATGAAATGTTTATAAGGTAATGTTATAATTAATTAAATTTCTTATCATTTAATAAGTATTGTGCTAATGTTTATGTAGCAAATTAGTAATTACTAATGTTTAAAACATAATATCATAACTCATAATCAATTAAGTAATTATTTAATTATGTAATGTTATAATTAATTATATAATCATACTATAATGTAATGTTATAGTAAATTAACTATTAAATAATCATACTATAAATTTTTAATGTAATATTATAATTAATTAAATTTTTAATCATTTAATTAAGTTTGTACTAATGTTTATAATAAAGTCAATTAATTAAATAATAATCAATTAATGTAATGTTATAATTAATTATACTATAAATCAATTAAGTAATGTTATAAAATTATAATTAATTAAGTAATCATTTAACTATAATGTAATGTTATAATCGATTAAGTATGATATTTAAATAGTAATTAAATTTATTAATGTTTATCAATTTATCATATATAATTAATTAATTACTAATTTATTATAGATATACTTAGAACTTGATAATTGAAGTAAATAACTAAATATATTATTACTCAATCAAATATACTATTTTATTCAAAAATAATTCTTTTAATAACATTAAAAATG
>CM047904.1:10951663-10996345 GCA_026229545.1 Pistacia atlantica
ATGACTTGTTGCTCATTTGGATGATTAATGAAAATATTAATATCCATTTGATTAGTGTATAATTTACCTCTATATCACTTGCACTAAGGATAACTAAGTCAAAACAAATAATTTTTGTAATTATAACTCTATTAAGTTATAACCTTCTCATAATAATAAAATTGTTTGGTCTTATCATTATAACTATAGAGAGACTCTATTGTATATATATTATATGTAAAATATCAAAAAGGTTCACTCAAGCGAAGTTAATATCATTATATCTCACTCGAGAGACCGAACTCGAGCCATTGGACTTGAACAACTAGAGTTTCTGCAATTTTTTTGAAAATCTGTTTTTTCAATTCAAGTGTTAGAAAGTGAGGTCTCTCTCTCTCTCTCTCTCTCTCTCAATATACAATATTTCACTTATATTAAACACATATGAACATAATAGGCCTATTTGGTAGATTATTTGAAAAATGTTATTTTGAAAAAGTGTTTTAAGTTAAGTTGAGTTGAGTTGAGTTGGATTAAATTGAATATGATCAGATTCTGAAAATGTGTTTGGTAAAATATCAGAAAATTATATCAGAGTTTGATAAAATGCTGGAATAGTCGATTGGTACATTTTTTGAAAAAGGCAAAAAAATGTTATTTGATTTGGATTAATTTTCAGAATAATGATCATAATAAGTAAATAAACACATCTTTTTTTTTTTTTAATCCAAATAGGATAACATAATAATGATTCAGAATAGTGTAACCAACAGGGGCAATATCACCCAAATATATACAAATAATACAAACAACATAAATCTAAAAACATTAAGGAGAAGAAAGAAGAGAAAATAAGAAAAGAGGAGAAAGAAGTAAAGGGAAATGAATCGAAGGTGAAAGGCAAAATTGTCCAGAATTTTTAGCAAAGGTCTTATTTACAAAGGCATTTAGAGGTGGATTGTTTTTCAGTTTGTCTCTTAAAATAGGGTCATATAAGTAATTATTTCAAAGAATTATTCTAACTCACTCGTTGCTTCTAATACTTAGGGATAAACATATATTATCCCATCTTTAATTATGTTAACAATCAAATATTCACTCACACACTTAAGTTAACAAATGAAATATCATTTATACCCTCCATAAAATATCCATGATACCCTAAGCTTATAATGAATTATTAAACCCTTTAGATCAATTTTTATATATTTGTTTGCCTGCAAACAAAAGCTACATATTAAGAATATTTATGAACTAAGTTGGAGTACAGTGAAACATATCAATTCCCATATTCATTGATTCTTTTGTTTGATTATATATTGGAAAGTGACTTTTAGCCCCCATATTCAATTTTAAGTGGGCATATATTGTAACAAAAAAGTTTCTTCTTCTTCCATAATTTTACTTCAAAGCTTTATGTTTGCAATAAAAAATTGAAATTAAATTGAAATAAATCAAAATGAACAATAAAACACCAAATTTCCTCAATGTGAATTTGTCAATCCCACCTTGAAAGAAGAAAGACCCGTTTCATACCCATTAAAGTAAATTCCAAATTGACGAAAGAAAAACCTGGTTCCATACCAACTAAAATAAAACACCCGATGTCACAAATTCCCATTGAGGAAATTTGGTGGTTTTTTTTTATTAATTATGACTAATTTAATTTTTTTATAACTACAAACATAAAGCTTTGAAACACAAAAATGAAAGAAGAAGATTATTATTATTATTATTATTATTATTTTACAATTATATCCTCACTTGAAATTAAAGATAGGGCTAAAGAGGAAAATAGTTGGGGCTAAAAATGACTACCCTTATATATTTGTTTAGGGAGAATTTTCAATCTAACCCAATTTAATGAAGCTCAACCAGAGAGTTCATGATAAACGAGCATAAAACATATAAAAAAGTAGGGTGTGTAAAAAAATCTGATATCAAATATCTGATCCGTATTTGATCCGATCCGAAAAGATCAGATATCCAAAAATTCGGATCGGATTCGGATATCAATTTTTGGAAGATTCGGATTTTCGAATTGGATATCAAATTGGCTTTACAAAGAAACCGAATATCCGGATCCTGTCTAGTTTTGTCCATAACTACAAGTTTTAAGATGTTATTTAGGGATCCTAGGTGAAAAGTGGTAAAGTATGTGGACTATTCTAAAATACGATGACAGCTTTAAGGGTAAAAATGTAATGAAATGCTGATGCGGCTGGGGTACTAAAGAATAATGTAAAATTTTAGGGGACAAATTGATATTTTTCATACAAATTCGGATCAAAACCAGATCAAATGAAATCCGGATCGGATTCGAATAAGGTTTCATCTTGATCCAAATTTTTGGATCAGATCAGAAAAATACAAAACAGGATTGGATATCTGGTTTTGCACACCCCTATAAATAAGGATGCAAAATAATAAGTGTTGATAATGGAAAAATTGGAGATTTGTGCCACTTGCGGTCCAAACCTAAGAAGTTTGCCCAATGGCCCAAATATGTTCTTATGAGTGAACGAATGGCAGAGCACATGGCACATAAGGAGATAGAATCTCCAAACACCCATTATCTAATTGTCTTTTGCTTTAAGAGTGCGTTTAGTCCAATGAATGTTGTATTACTGGGAATGTTATATTAATGGAAAGATATATTACCTTGAAGATTACTGGAAATGTTTAGGAAAATGTGTTTAGTTATGTTGGAATAAATTGTTAGGTATGTTATATTGATATGTTTGGTTGAGAGATAAATTGGTGAGTATGCTATATAGAATACTAAATTGCCCTCCTTTTCAAATATTAATATAATATTATTTTTATTATTTTTTGAATCATATCTTTTAACCTCCTATATTTGAAATTTTGCTAAAACACCCTAGCCATATAAAACTTTACTCTGTAACAAAATTACCCCCACCCACCCCAAGCCACTATCGATAGCTAGCCATCACCACCGGTAGTCAGCCACCACCGTTGACAATCGATGGAATTGCACACGATCGGTTGTATCTAGCCACCCGTGCACCTGCAAAACCATTTACAACCACGGATTTGTGATCCATGGCCATTTCACAGCTAGATCTATAGTCGTTTCAAGGCCAAAGATGTGCTTTTTCACGGCCAGATCTGTGGCATTTTCACGGCCACATCTTTGGATGTAAACGACCATAGATATGGTCGAAAACAACCTTATCAGCGCACGACTGGCCAGATATGGTCGACCGTGCGTTGTTTCGATGATTGCTGGCAACGGAAGGCGATAGTGGCTGGCCGCCGTCGATAGTCTTAGGTGGTTGGGGTGGTGGTTGGGGGTCCTAAAATATTTATCATTTTCATGACGTGTTCTTCCTGGGACAAACCCTCTTTTAACCTTATTCCAAACAAGGTTGAGCTTAACTCATATTCCCTCACTTTCGAGTTTTCACGATACAACTCTTGTAACGTGAGAAAAATTTCATTAGCACTCTTCAATTTTTCACATTTTCTTGGGAGCTCATCACTCATTGAAGCCAACATATAAGTACGAGCTCTTAATTCATCATCCATCTATTTCTTATATTTTTTGTGGTCATCAGGATGAGCTTCAAGAAGAGGAGCTTCAGGTAGGGGTGTTTCTAAAACATAAGCTGCATTTTCAGAATTTAATATTATTGATAATTTTCTTAGCCAATCATTAATGTTGTTACGGCCAACCAATTTGTTGTTGACATCCAGAATTTTCGGTAGCAAACTATTCATCTTTTATTGTTTTATATCACACACGAGACAGGTTACAAAGAAATTAAAATTTTTGTTAATGTTTGTCACATATATCTTTTATTAAGCTAATCTAATCAGCTCCCACTATTTTATTCAAATCTTATATTTCCCTGTATGAAAATTTGGAAATTTTGTTGGATTAAATTTCTAATGGGGAATCAAATTCTTATTAAACCGAATGTAATCTCACATAATAGAAATCTTGGTTCATTAAGCCTAATAAGTAGAAAACTATTTTCTTTTATATCCCCATATAAGGATTGATTCAATTTTACCTCGTCTCTAGTTTCAGATACCTCACATAATAGAAATCTTGGCATCCTAGACTAGTCAAAACAAAAATCATTATGCTTTCTTAAAATAAAATTCTCATTGTGCCCTCACATAATAGAATTCTTGGACACGATGAGAATTTCCATTCAACAACTAAGACAATCAATTCTATGCAATAAAATTAACATTCCTCACATAATAGAATTCTTAAGATATTCAATTTTATCACAAAGAATTAAATTGTCTCATAATGGAAGGCTTAGATTTTAATATTTTTTTTAATAAGGGAAGATTTAAAATTAGGTTTAAGTTAATGTTTTTAATAAAGACCCTATACATATAATCCATATGTATCAACTAAATATAAAACATAAACCTTAAAAAACAAACCTAACTACATGTAATGCTATAATTTAAATTTCAATACTATATAAAAAAAATATATATATATATATATATATTAAAACTTAATTATAAATTAAAGGCAAGAAAATTTGCATTAAACGTATCACATATATATAGTGCATTAACACTATATCAATTATAATAATATATCACATATATCTAATATATTTAATTAATAACACATTAATTAATATTAATTAAAAAACAATTTATTAAACTTTAGGGTATAATGTAACACTTACATTAAATATCTATATATTAATATAATGCTGAAACAGACTGCTTCTTCTGACGCTACGTAGGATTGATATATAATTACCATGTAGAATGTCATTAATTGGTCCATGTGTTTGCTGTTTATTGAGCTTGTTATAATAGGGATTATTCACATGCATTCAATTAATGTATTCAATATAAATCTTTCACATTCCTCTTTTAAGTTGAGATTTTTCACATTCCTCTTTTAATTTGATAAAGATACAACATATCTTTTCACATTCATGAAATTCAATAATACACTTTATTAATCCATTAATATTCAACGTTCATTCATGCATATTAATTATTATTATTAATTACTATTAATATTTTTGTACCCCTTCACATTCAATTAATTATTATTAATATTAATATATCTTTACCCCTTCACATCAATTAAACAAAAATATCAAACATAATAACGAAAAATGTTTTTTTATCATTTAACATTTAATATAAATCTGAAAATTTTCAACTCATCTAATAACAATAAAACATTTAAATCAAAATAACCATAAACAATAATATGCAAACACTTACTAAAAAATATCAAAAGTCATATTAATTAGCAATAATCCAATTACATTGAACATAACACGAATAGTTGTTGTAATCATTAATTATCATATAATATTACTTAATGACATCTAAAGCTATAAAAGAGTAGAGAATTCAACAATCCATACACTTTCAAATATTTCTTTCATTTCACACAGATACCATTAACAAATGGAAGACAAAAGACCAACTATTGTCAATCCAAAGTCCAAACAAATAGAAGCATGCAGTAAATAACATCAACTGATTACTCTTATATTCCTTCTACATATCTACTTTTACATGTCTATTTTTTGATTTTTAGCAGGTCAAGCAACAACGTGAGAATTCGTTACTTTGGCCGGAAGGTATTCTACAAAACCTTAAAGTCATGCTGGACAAACTCAACACTGCCAGAGTGATGAACAGAGATATAATGAATGTTTTGTTAGAAATAACAGGCTCAACCGTGCATATAATATTCGATTTACGGAAACGTGAATCCCTGATTATTGCCAAAGAAAAGGAACTTGGTATTCCTCAAGGAAAAAAATAGAACTATATATATAAATAGTTCTATTATCAATAAAATCGATAAAAGATTCACAGTATATTGTTCCCACTGAATGATGATACCAGAAGCTAATATAAATACTGTTTATTCTACAGTTAATGCATAATAATTATTAAATATTAGATTAACAAAAATGAATACCCAAACACAACTGATTAATGTTTCCAATAATTTTTTTAATTGTATAGTTATATGACTTAAAGAAACTTAATTCAAACAAAAAAAAAAAAAAAAAAAAATTTTTTTGGACTTTCACGTTAAAAAAAAAAAAGTATGATTCAAAATTCCTAGAAACCCAAACGTTTTTTCCACCTTTTCATTGCCAGTGCTCATTATATCAACCATCATAATAACATCCTTCAACAATTATGTCTAATTAGCAAAAAATAACAGTTCAAATTCGACCTATTTATATTTAAACTGCAAATTCAGATAATTTTTTACTTCATGGTTTCAATTACCAGTAATAATTTCTCAAAATAATATTTTAAATATATTCACTAAATCTAACTATTTATCACAATCACTTAACTATTGATATTCTACATATGTTCATTTAATCTGAACATGATAATATTCATCAACCCTTCAGTTATCACCACAATTTAGTGGAAACTATGCACTAAATATATTCAATAAATGTAACTATTTACGAGAAACAGTCTCCTGCTATTCTGCTTTTCGCATTTTGTTGTTCCTATATAAACATAACAAAATACAATTTGAAATATCACACAATACTAATTTTGTTCTACTTTAAAAACTTTTATTCGCAATGGCAGAAGCATCAAGAACAACAATACATGGTAATAAACATTGAACTATATATCTTATATTTAATGTCATATATCTATTCTAATATGTGTGTGCATGATTTACAGATGAAACAACATCATTCCAACCACAAAATGAGATCAAAGAAATTCTCAAATATGTTAACATTAGCATGGACAATCTCGACGTTGCCGCCCAAAAATTGAAAGATATTATCCATGGTCTATTAGAGATAATGAGTTCAACCATGGATATTATCTCTGATTTAACTCGACGTGAGTTTTTAGTTGCTGCTAAAGAGGTTGAACTACAGATAAGACAACAAAATAATTAGAAAAACACTATGTATATAGTTTTTCCTTTTTACCTCTGTTATCAATAACATAATTAAAATTATAAAAGTATATAGTGTTCAATTCCTGTTGAATTACAAACTGACCATTTCAGTCTTCCATCACTTGCATTTTATCAAATTAAAAGAGGAATGTGAAAGATCTGTACTGCAGACATTAATTGAATATATGTGAATCATCCCTATTTTATCAACACCAATAAGCAGTAAACATGGGGACCAATTAACGACATCCTAAATGACAATCATATAACGATTCTCAGCAATCTTTAAACATAAAAACCCGATTGAAAAAAAAAAAAAGAACAATAACAAAATGTTCTATTATAATCAATATTTGACACATTTTTTTGTGAAACAATAGTAGTTTACAATTTCTTAAAATATAAAAATTCGATAATAAAATAAAACAATATAATAAATAAACCCGCACAACGCTCGGGCGTGCCATCTAGTGTAATAATATAACCACCACTTGGCAATTATAAAACTAACACTTGGCATATTAATATTGATGGAAAAGTTTAAGCTTATCATACATGACATGTGTCATATCAACATGCAATTATAAAAATAAACTTATCAAAACACATAATTAACAATTAAATTATGTTCACATTACTTTCCTATCTTTTTGGCACAAAGACAATTTTACCCTTAACTTTTTAAGGCAAATTATCTTAACACCATTTAATGTCCATTAAATCACATATTTAGCAAACATAATTTAACATAACAAATTATGCAAAACAAGATCAAACAACCATTTTGCACCAAATTAAAATATGCAACAATTTCTCACATGAACAAAATTCATTTCCATGCATCCATAAACATTTTAATCACTATCAAAAATTAAAAAAAAAAAAGAAAATAGTATTGTCTAAACAAGTATGCTAATTAATCAACAATTAGTTTACAAACTTGTCATGGTCAAAATTTCACATAATTAGAATTATGTGAACAACATCAATTTTCATCAAATTTCACATATTTGCATCCATACAATATTCTAAACTCCAAGGTATAGCTTGTTACCTTGAGTCCTTAGCAACCTTAGAGACATTTAATTTCTAGAGAAATTCAACAAAAGAGTATCTACACTAAGGGGAAAAAAAAAAATTAATTAGGCCGAGAGAGATATATTAGGATTCTTAGAAATTTTTTGATCTCTCTTCTAAAATTGATATATCATTTTCTTAATATATGTAACCTTGTAAACAATTCATTAATTGTTTTAGACTTCCTTAACCAATTCCATAGTTATTTTGGAATTGTCAATAATTCCATAATTATTATGAATTTATTAAACTTCTTTAAATAATGACATTGAATTAACATTTAATCATAATTAACAATTTAACTCTTAAATTTTTTATATATTTACAATTACAACCCAATATTAAATCTAATTTAATATAAAGAAAATTATTAATTATGAACTTAGAATTACACTTAATTCCATTTAACAATTTAATATTTTAAATTGTTCATAATTACAAATATAACCCTCTATTGAATCTAATTCAATGATAATAATATAAATGTCTTTATTACCCTTGGTTGGTGCTAGCCAACCCAATTCTCTTTGGCTATTCTCGATACTCGTCATTTTATTTATGTGTGACCTCTTAGGTTTATTATAGCTTAGCCGCGGGCCCAATATCGTAGTCTATTTCAATATGTTTCATCATAGCTCTTTATGACCGAAACTCCCACCAATTATCGTAGGCATTTAGCAATGCTCCAAAACCCCTAAGTCACATTTAAGATATACTTCAACGAACACTTTTATAATCATATGTGCTATGTAGTTAAATCTTTCCGTTGTCTAATCCCAATTAAGAAAGTATTCATAGTATGTCAAAGTCTTTGTCTTAATCTTATATCAAATTGACAATCAATACATTCGGAATGTGGCACCATGAAACAACCTTTCAAGCAACATTTTATATACCTCGGCCAGAGATTTCATTTTCCAATGTATATTGACATTTGTCTGGGAACTTGATATCAAACTATATCAAGTCAACGGATCCCGTCTTGACTATCACTTGTCTTCACATATAAATAACACATGGCCAGATCGGGTTCTTACACATGACATGACTAGTCTCATGTTTATACACCATATGAACCATATGCATCTATGCGAAATTTAATTGTGACATCTCAGGTCTAAGAATCAATGACACACTAATACGATCCTAAGATGTATCATTGACTACATTCTAAATGTCCATGCGATTCATCGTAAATGCCCTAATGATATGACTCTCATAATCACCCACACTAATGTCATCATAATGATACTCAATGGAGGCAATCAACATGCCTACTATATAATATTATTGCCCAATTAATATTACCTATGTAGGGAATACTTTGTTGATTTTGATCTTCTAAAGATTTTTATTATCCAGACATTTCACATGTAATATATATATATACAAAACATAATACCCTGGAACCGACAACATGATTGGTTCCTAGGGCACACACCAATAAAACTCCCACTTGCACTAGAGCCAATCGTTGTGGTAACTAATGCCCATCTTCTCAAGATGATGATTCAATTGCTTTTGTGTCATCACTTTAGTGAGCAGATCAGCTATGTTATTTGCTTAATGTATTTTCTACACCAAAATTTCTCATGCTCCAACAAACTCTCTCAAAATGTGATATTTATGCTGAATATGTTTTGATTTCTGGTGTGCTCTAGGTTCCTTTGCTTGTGCAATAGCACCATTATTGTCACATAACAAGGTTATTGGATAACCCGTGTTCGGAACCACATCTAGTTCAATTAAAAATTTGTGTATCCATACACCTTCTTTTGCTACTTCTGAAGCAGCAATCTGTAGTGGAGTCGACAATGGTTGACTGCTTGGAACTTTTCCACCTAACTGCTCCTCCATTACTTATAAAAAATGAATCCGGACGAAGACTTTCTACTATACATATCTGATTAGAAATCAGAATCTGAGTGTCCCTGGATTTTCAATTTTGAACCTCCATAACTTAGTATTAAATCTTTAGTCCTTCTCAAGTATTGAAAGATTGTTTTCACTGTTGTCTAGTGTTTCTCTCATGGATTTGATTGATATTTGCTCGCAACACTTATAGCATAGGCTATATCAAGTCTTGTACATAGCATTGCGTACATAAGACTACCTATGGCTGAAGTGTAGGGTGTGTTACGCATCCGATGTCACTCTTGATCAGTCTTAGGACTCATATCTTTTGAAAGATGTAGTCCGTGACTGCAAGGCAAAAAGCCCCTTTTGGAGTCTAGCATGTTGAACCTTTTCAACATTTTCTCTATGTACATTCTTTGAGACAGCCCTATTAATCTTTTCGCTCTATCTCTATAGATGCGAATTCTTATGATATAGGTTGCTTCTCCCAAATCTTTCATTGGGAAGACATTTGATAACCACATCTTAACTTCAGTCATCATGTTGTTGTCATTTCTCATTAATAGTATGTCATCTACATTACAATATGAGAAAAATCGTGACATGATCTTTTACCCATTTATATACACAAGGTTCATTCGGATTCTTTATGAAACCAAAATATTTGATCGTTTCATCAAACTGGATATTCCAACTTCTGGGAACTTGTTTCAATCCATAAATGTATATCTTGATAAGCATAAAGAATATAAGAAATGGAAGGATGATGAATTAAGAGCTCATACTTATATGTTGGCTTAAATGAGTAATGAGCTCCAAAGAAAATGTGAAAAAATGAAGAGTGCTAATGAAATTTTTCTCACGTTACAAGAGTTGTATCATGAAAACTCGAAGGTGAAGGAATATGAGTTAAGCTCAACCTTGTTTGGAACGAGGTTAAAAGAGGGCATGTCCCTAGAAGAACACGTCATAAAAATGATAAATATTATGGGACAATTAGGTGCTTTGAACATCAAGATGCCTGAAACCCTTAAAGTGAATTTGATTCTCCAGTCCCTTTTGTCGACTTTCAAGCCTTTCATTAATAACTATAATCTCAATAGGATTGAGAGATCCCTTCCAGACTTGTTGAATGAGATTCAACAATTTTATAATCAGGAGAGAAAAGGAAAAAGGCAAGAGGAAATCAATGCAACTTCTTCTAGTAAGACTAAGAAGAAGCAATGGAAACCCCAAAAGAAGTTAGGGATGAAACTCAAAGGCAAAGCGTTTAAGAAAAAGGTTGCACCTAAAGGCAATAAATCTAAAGAAAAAGGGTAATGTTTTGGTGCAAGGAAAATGGGCATTGGAAGAGGAATTGTCCTCTCTATCTAGAAAGTCTTAAGAAGACTAAAACTCTTCTTATTGAGAAGACTAGATCAGTTATGTCCTAATGCTCTGTCATTGAATTTGAATTAAATGTTAGTTCAAATAATTCACCCAAGATCTTATATTCAGCTGCTACTTTACATATTTGTGTTTGTTTGCAGGATTTGTAGAATAGTTCTGCTCTGGCAAAAGATCAAGTCATGCTAACAATGGAAGATGGAGCAAATGTTGCAGCCAAAGCCATGGGAACATGCAGTTTGATACTTCCACCTGGACACATTTTGTATTGTACAATGTCTTGTATTTTGTTAAAGCTACTAGAGATATAATTTTTGTTTCTGTAAATATGATTACAGTGTACAATTTAATTGAAATGAATGTCTAGTGTATTTTGGAAATAAATTTGTTGGCAAAGCTATCAATACAAATGGTTTGTATGTGCTAAAATTAAAGAGTAATACTACACCAACAACTCTTTCTTTCACACCCCTGACGTGATAGCTCACAATTAATTAATGGAACCTATGTGGGATCCATTGTGAACTGACCAATTGTGAGCTACCACGTTAGGGTTGTGAGAGAAAGTTTGTGAGAAAGGGTTGTTGGTGTAGTAATATTCAGAATTAAATGACCATAGCATAATGAATTCCATAACTAATAAACGAATTTGAAATGAAATTAATCCTAAATTACTTTGGCATCATATATTAGGTCATATAGGAGACAGAAGAATAATCCAGTTAGGAGAAAGTGGACTTTTAAGTTCATTGGGTTCAGAACCCTATCCAACTTGTGAATCTTGTCTTCAAGGAAAAATGACCAAATTACCCTTTAAGAGTAAAGGGGAAAGGGCCAAAGAATTGTTGGAATTAATACATACAAATGTGTGTGGACCATTTAAAGAAATGGCTAGAGGAGGTTTTGACTACTTTATTACCTTTACTAATGATTATTCAAGGTATGGGTATTTGTATTTAATGAAATACAAATCAGAATTTTTTGAAAAGTTCAGAGAATTCAAGAATAAAGTAGAGAAACAAACCGAAAAGAGTATTAAAATTGTATGATCAGATTATGGAGGTGAATACCTAAGTATAGAATGTTGAGATTTGCTAAAAGAAAATGGGATTATATCACAATTAACTCCTCCATTTACACCATAGCACTATGGTGTATCTGAAAGGAGAAATCAAACTTTATTCGATATGGTACGATCAATGATGAGTTTTACGGACTTGCCATTTTATTCGTGGGGATATGCCCTTCAAACAACTATACACATTTGAATAAAGCACCATCCAATTCAGTCTAGAAAACACCATATGAAGTATGGTATAGCAAACCACCTAGTCTTAACTATTTGAAAGTCTAAGGTTGTCCATCTTTTGTCAAGATCGTCAAAATAGATAAGTTGAACGTAAAATATGAGAAAGGTTGGTTTATAGGGTACCATAAAGATGGTTTAGGATATTATTTTTACTTCCCCACTAATCAAAGAATTTCAATCAGTAGAAACACATATTTCCTTAAGAAAGAGTTCTTATAAGGAGTTGCAGGAAAAAAAATTGAATTCAAGGAACAGGCTGAAGAGTCTCAAATTAATAATACTCAAATAGATGAATCAAATTAGAAACCTTTAATTCATGATACAACGGTTCCAACTCGCAAATCTTTTAGAATATCTCAACCTCTAGAGAGATATTATGGACTTTTACATAAAAAAGTTTTTGAATCTTTTTCAGTGGGAGAAGTTGGTCATGGAGATGATCTTAGAACCTATGAAGAAGCGATATTAGATATCAATTCTAGAAGATGGCTAGAAGCAATGAATTCTGAAATATAATCAATGTATTCCAATCAAGTTTGGACACTTGTTGATCCTTTTGAAGGAATAGTTCCTATTGGATGTAAATGGGTATTCAAAAGGAAAATTGGGAAAGATGAAAAGGTAGAGACCAATAAAGCTAGACTGGTAGCGAAAGGTTATACTAAAAAATAAGGGTTAGATTATGAATAAACTTTTTCACCAATGGCAATACTTAGATCCATTAGAATCATGCTACCCATAGCAGCACACTATGATTATGAAATTTGGCAGATGAATGGCAATACCACGTTCCATAATGGATTTATTGAGGAAAACATATATATGCAACAACCTAAAGGTTTTGTATCCAGTGCTAAAAGACATAAAGTGTGCAAGTTACAGAGTTCCATTTATGGATTGAAACAAGCTGCTAGTAGCTAGAATATTTGGTTTGATGAAGTGATCAAATCTTTTGGTTTCATAAAGAATCTGGATGAACTGTGTGTATATAAATGGGTGAAAGATCATGTCACGGTTTTTCTCATATTGTAATGTAGATGACATACTATTAATGGGAAATGACATTGGCATGATGACTAAAGTTAAGATGTGGTTATCAAAGGCCTTCTCAATGAAACATTTGGGAGAAGCAACCTATATCATAGGAATTTGCATCTATAGAGGTAGAGCGAAAGGATTAATAGGGATGTCTCAAAGAATGTACATAGAGAAAATGTTGAAAAGGTTCAACATGTAAGACTCCAAAAGGGGCTTTTTGCCTTGCAGTCATGGACTGCATCTTTCAAAAGATATGAGTCCTAAGACTGATCAAGAGTGACATCGGATGCGTAACACACCCTACACTTTAGCAATAGGTAGTCTTATGTACGCAATGCTATGTACAAGACTTGATATAGCCTATGCTATAAGTGTTGCGAGCAAATATCAATCAAATCCATGAGAGAAACACTAGACAACAGTGAAAACAATCTTTCAATACTTGAGAAGGACTAAAGATTTAATACTAAGTTATGGAGGTTTAGAATTGAAAATCCAGGGACACTCAGATTCTGATTTATAATCAGATATGTACAGTAGAAAGTCTTCGTCCGGATTCATTTTTTATAGGTAATGGAGGAGCAGTTAGCTGGAAAAGTTCCAAGCAGTCAACCATTGCTGACTCCACTATAGAAGCTAAATGTATTGCTGCTTCAAAAGCAACAAAAGAAGGTGTATGGATACACAAATTTGTAATTGAACTAGACATGGTTTTGAACACGAGTTATCCGATAACCTTGTTCTGTGACAATAATGGTGCTATTGCACAAGCAAAGGAACCTAGAGCACACCATAAATCAAAACATATTCAGTGTAAATATCACATTTTGAGAGAGTTCATTGGAGCAAGAGAAATTTTGGTTTAGAAAACACTTTCAGCGGATAACGTAGCTTACCCACTCACTAAGGCAATGACACAGAAGCAGTTGGATCATCATCTTGAGAAGATGGCTATTAGATACCACGACGATTGGCTCTAGTGCAAGTGGGAGTTTTATTGGTGTATGCCCTAGGAACCAATCATGTTGTCGGTTCCAGGGTATTATGTTATATATATATAATGTCTAGATGATAAAAATTTTTAGAAGATCAAAATCATCAAAGTAGTCCCTACATAGGTAATATTAATTGGGCAATAATATTACATAGTAGGCATGCTGAATGCCTCCGTTGAATATCGTATGATGATATTAGTATGGGTGATTATGAGAGTCATATCATTAGGGCATTAGCATGGATAAACAATTAATGAACTATTTATCGAATATGACCATTTACGATGAATCACATGGATATTTCAAATGTAGTAAATGATACATTGTATGATCGTATTAGTGTATCATTTATCCTTAGACTTGAGATGTCACTGTTAAATTCCGCATAGATGCATATGGTTCAGATGGTGTATAAACATGGGACTAGTCATGTCATGTGTAAGAAGTCGATTTGGCCAGATGTTATTTATGTGTGAAGACAAGCAATAGTCAATACGGGATCAGTTGACTTGATATAGTTTGATATCAAGTTCCCAGACAAATGTATACATTGGGAAAGGAAATCTCCAGCCGGGCTATATAAAATGTTACTTGAAATGTTGTTTTATGGTGACACATTCCGAATGTATTGATTGTCAATTTGATATAAGATTAAGACAAAAACTTTAACATACCATGAATCCATTCTTAATTGGGATTAGACAACGGAATAATTTAACAACATAGCGCATATGATTACAAAAGGGTCGTTGGAGTATATATTCATTGTGACTTAGGGGTTATGGAGCATTAATAGATGTCTATCATAATCAGTGGGAGTTTCGGTTGTAAACAGTTATGACAAAATATATCATAACATACTACGATATTGGGCCCACGACTAAGCCATAGTGAACCGAAGAGGTCACACATAAATAAACTAAGGAGAATGGAGAAATAACCAATGAAGATTGATTATCCACGGTTGGCTAGCACCTACCAAGGGTAATAAAGACATATATACTATTATCATTGAATTAGATTTGATGGAGGGTTATATTTGTAATTATGAACAATTTAAAAGATTAAATTGTTAAATGGAATTAAGTGTAATTCTAAGTTCATAATTAAAGAAAAATATTAAATTAGATTTAATAGTGGGTTGTAATTGTATATATATATATATATATATATATATATATATATATAATTTAAGAGCTAAATTGTTAATTATGATTAAATGTTTATCTAATGTCATTATTTAAAGAAGTTTAAAAACTTCATAATAATTATGGAATTATTTAAAACTCCAAAACAATTATTGAATTGTTTATAAGGCTACATAGATAAAGAAAATGATATATCAATTTTAGAAGAGAGATAAAAAAATTTCTAAGAATCCTAATATATCTCTCTTGGCCTAATTCTTTTTTTTTTTTTTTTTTCCCTTAGTGTGGATACTCTTTTGTTTAATTTCTTTTAAAATTAAAAGTCTCGGAGGTTGCTAAGGACTCAAGGTAACAAGCTATACCTTACTTGTTTTCAATTTGATTGAACTTTTTTTGTAAAATCCTAATATATATTTTATAGTATTACATGCATCAAATGCTTATTTCTCAATGCATTCCAACCTTCAATTGCGTCACAATGTGCAATTGAAACCTTCACACACACTAGCGCTTACTTTCTCTCTCACAAAAAATGCCCAAAACCCCAAGATTGTAACACACACTTTTAACATTCGAGGATAGAATGGTTTTTACAATTAAACTCTTTCAATGGAGTGGATGAACAAGTATAAAGCCCAAAGAAACCCAATCTACAAAGATACAAGTGTTGGTGTAGAACAAGTATGAGTTATAATACGAAATATAAAAGTGAAAGCTCTCTTAAATGAATTAAACGCTTTTAGTTTTTGTATATGCAAGTTTAGGATTGGCAAAAGTTGTATAGGTTTGAGTTTAGTTGAGTTTACATAGGGGAGTGAAAAATGCAGTCGTTGTACCTAAAAATCGCATTTGAACATCATAGAAATTGATCGATCACTTTGAATTCAGACGATTGGATTTGATGTGGCACTAGCCATTAGAACAGGTAAGCTACATCTAGTCAATTGGATTTGGGCAAAATAGTTGCTCCAGTTCAAATCCAGAAGACAATTTGGTCAACAAACATGTCGATTGGATGGGGGTAAAAGTGCAAGTTTTCAAGCCTTGGAAAATAAACAAGTTTTTTTCTAACCAAAAACAAGTTTTTGAGAACTTTAATATGTAATCACTTTTATAACCAAGAATCATGCTTTTACAAAGAAATTTGATTGCAAGAAAATAAACCTAGACTTCAAGCTTTCTTGAATTCTTCCAATTTCTTCATCCGAGCATTGTTTTTTTTTTTTTTTTCCTCTCTTTGATATTTCTTTGAAGGCATTAGGAACTTCCTTGTCATATAAGTATACACTTAAGCACAAGTCATTAATAATAATGCTTCGAGACACATTAGTTTGTTATTATCAAAATAAGAGTATGGTAACTCATTGAGTCAACACTATAGGGGTGTTTGTCTAAGCTTATAAGCTGGTCAAACTAGCTTATAAGCTTTAAAATTAAGCTGACCTGTTTGTTTATAACATTTTTGAGCTTATAAGTTAAGCTTATAAGCCAAAAAAAATAAGTTGGGGGAAAGATACTTTTTTTTTTTGGCTTATAAGCACTCTACTTATAAGCTAGTTTGACCAAGTATATTACCACATTATCCTTGTTTAATTTTAAAATTCCTTAGTATACCCTTATTTAATATAGTACCTTTTTTAGTCATTTTATAATAAAATATACTTATAAGCTATATTTTACTAAACATGTCAACTACTTATCAGTCATTTATAAGTATTTTAACCAAACACGTAATTGCTTAAAATTTCAAATGCTTATAAGCTAATTTTCATAAGCTCAGAAAAACACTCCCTATAAGGGTGGTTACAATATTTTTCCCGTTTAAAATTTGGAAAGAAATATTAGGAATTAGGAGGGATGCAATAAAAGCAAATTGATATTGCATTTAATGCGCTTGATGGAGTTAGAGACAATAATGAAATTATTTACTTCTCTCTGGTATACAAGAAACTAATAAAAAGTGTTTGATAAATCCATTTGAAAAAGGGTTATCTTTAAAGTTGGTAATGAAGTTATATATCTTATAAATATTTTCAAAAGTCGATTAAATTAGATTTTAAAATCAAAAGTTTTTATATAAGTATGAGCTATTAAAGATATTTTAATAAAAAAAAATTCTTTATTTCTTTATTTTTTTAAACAAAGCAAGAACGAATGTCGTTCATGGTGGTTGCTGCCTATCTAAATGGTACATTTGACAACACCATTGACATCGTTGTAATCACCATGGGCGAACCTATTCAGAGTCGAATGAGGGCTGGTGATCCCATTAAAAAAAAAAAAAAATTAGTCCTTCTAGTCTATTACACTTGCACCACTAAAATTACAACACATTATTAGCATAAAGAGCTTAATAAGTGTAACGATGCACGTCTACTGAAAGTACGTATTTTCAACCCTACAAGTGTTATTTAATCCTTGTTTCCACCTTTATGGATGAATTTACTTATTATTGTTAAATTCTGCCTCTATGGTCGGATTTATTTATTATTGTTAAATTCCGCCTCTATGGTCAAATTTATGTATTACTGTTAAATTCCACCTCTATAGTCGAATCTATTTATTATTGTTAAACTCCACCTCGATAGTCGGATCTATTTATTATTGCTAAATTCCGCCTCTATGGTCAGATCTACTTAGTACTATTAAATTCCACCTCCATAGTCGGATTTACTTATTACTGTTAAATTCCGCCTCCATGGTTGGATTTACTTATTATTGTTAAATTCCACCTTTATGATCGGATCTACTTATTATTGTTAAATTCCGCCTTTATGGTTAAATCTACTTATTATTATTAAACTCCGCCTTTATGGTTGAATATGTTTATTCTTGTTGAATATAACCTTTATAGCTAGATTTGCTTTTATTATATTTTCAATAACCAATGTTAGTAATTGTGTTTCCATCTTATATTTGATAAATGAACTTGAAGTTCTATAAATAAATATCATTTTAGAACTTGAAGTTCTAAATACTGATTACAAACATGAACTTTGTAAAACAGAGACAAAGAATGGACCTGAATTCCATATCACGAAGATGAAGTTCTGTAAACATCCTTACTAATGTAATTTTTTTTTTAGGATGGACTTCGAAACTAAGACATCGATATCTAGTAATGGTAGAGACATTTGTATAGTAGACAGTGCAATAATGCACATCATCCTCCGGGACATAAAATATTTCTCAAGTTTGACCTTTATTGAGGCTAAAATAAATACCATATCAGGATCTGCAGACATAATTGAGGGCTCTGGAAGAGCAACACTCTTGTTACCAAGCGGAATTAAATTAAGTATCCATGATGCTTTATATTCAAGCAAATCCAAAAGAAATTTGCTTAGTTTCAAAGATATATGACTCAATGGATACCACATTGAAACTTTAAGTGAAAAGGATGGAGAGTTTCTATGTATCACTACTAATATTTCGTGCCCAAAGCACGTACTAGAGAAACTCCTTGCTTTCTCATCAGGGTTATATTACACATTCCTGAAGAATGTTGAAGTCTATGCAGTTATAAACTGGAAGTTCACTGATCCTAAACTTTTTAAGATTTGGCATGACCGTCGTGGTCACCCAGGATCCACTATGATGCGTAGAATCATAGAAAACTCACATGGGCACCCATTAAAGAACCTGAAGATTCTGTCATCTAATAACAATGCTTGTATTGCTTGCTCACAAGGAAAATTAGCACTGAACCCATCCATCACTAAAGTTGGAGTAGAATCCCCATCATTTTTACAAAGAATTCAAGGGGACATATGTGGACTATTCAGCCACCAAGTGGACATTTCCGCTACTTTATGGTACTAATTGACGCATTGGCACAATGATCACATTTTTGTCTACTATCTACTTGTAATGTTGCCTTTGCTAGATTGCTGGCACAAATTATCAGATTACGGGCACACTTTCTAAATTACCCCACTAAAGCAATCTGTCTGGACAATGCTGGTGAGTTTACCTCAAAGACATTTGATGACTATTGTACAACAATGGGAATTGATGTTGAGCACCTAATACCACATGTAAATACCTATAATGGTATGGCAAAGTCATTTATAAAGCGTATCCAACTAATTGCAAGAACTTTGCTATTACGTATGCAATTACTGACTTTTGCCTGGGTTCATGCTGTTTTACATTCTGTTGTGTTAATTCACCTAAGACCCATTGCATATCATCAATATTCTCCAATACAGCTTGTATTTGGACATCATCTTAATGTATCCCATTTAAGAACTTTTGGTTGTGCTATGCAAGTTCCAATTGCACCCCCTCAATGCGCCAAAATAGGACCTCAATGTTGTTTGGGAATATATGTTGGCTATGACTCACCATCTATCTTCAGGTATCTTAAGCCCCTGACAAGCGATTTGTTTACTACACGTTTTGTGGATTGCCATTTTGATGAGATAACATTCCCATTTTTAGCGAAAAAGGTAAAGCCTCATAAATTAAGGCTTGAACTTTCCTAGAAAGTGAATTCTATGTCTCATTTAGATCCTCACACATCTCAATTTGAAATTAAAGTGCAAAGAATAACACATTTGCAAAATATTACAACCAAATGTCTGATGCATTTACAGATGTAACAAAAATAACGAGTATACAGTCTTGCTGTCAATACACCAACAAGGATTGATGCTACCAATGAGCAATCCATACGAGCAGTGATCGATTCATCTGTTACACGCCATAAGCGTGGTAGGCTTGTTGGAGCTAAGGATACTGTTCGTAGGAAACGAAAGGCACATAATCAAATAGGTGCCAATATTGACAATACTAGAATAATTGGCAATTCCACATTTTCTAAACTAAATCCAGAAGAGCTAATAGTCCTTGAAAGGACTCAAGCCCTTGAAGAGGAAGAAATCCTTGAAGGAATACAAGAACATAGAAATAAAGAAATTTCTTTAAACTATGCTCTCTCTAGAAAAATGTTGAATCATGAGACAACTATTGTCAATGACATATTCTCATACGTAGTAGCTACTAAAATTATGAATGATGAGTTTGAACCATGTTCTATTAATGAATGTTGACAAAGACATGATTGGCCAAAATGGGAAGAGGCAATTCAAGCAGAATTAACCTCCCTAGCAAAATGTAATGTATTTGGACTTGTAGTCCAAACATTTGAAAACGTGAAACCCTTAGGATACAAGTAGGTATTCCCAAGGAAATGAGATGAGAAAAATGAGATTTCTAGGTATAAGGCCAGACTAGTGGCTCAAGGTTTCTTGTAGAGACCAGAATTGACTTTTATCAGACATATTCACCAATGATGGATGCAATCACATTTCGATACTTGATTAGTTTATCAGTCTCAAAAGGACTTGGTATGATCTCATGGACATTGTAACTGCGTATCTGTATGGTACACTGGATATTGATATCTATATGAAAATCTCTGAAGGATTCAAAGTGCCAAAAGCCAATAAAAGGAACATGTATTCAATAAAATTGCAAAGATCTTTATATGGGTTGAAATAATCAAGATGAATGTTGTATAATCGTCTCAGTGAATATCTGATGAATGAAGGATACATCAATGATCCCGTGTCTTTATAAAAAGGTCAGAATCAGGATTTTCAATTGTGGCGGTCTATGTCGATAACATGAACTTAATAGGGACTCCAGAAGAGGTCACAAAAGCTACTAAGTACTTAAAAAGAGAATTTGAAACGAATGATCTAAGGAAAACAAGGTATTGTCTCAGCTTGCAGATCAAGCATTGTTCAGGTGGAATTTTGCTCCATCAATCAAATTATATTGAAAAGATCCTTAAGCGATTTAATATGGATAAATCTCACCCATTGAGTACCCCAATGGTAGTTTGGTCTCTTGATTCTAAAAAGGATCCATTACGTCCTAAAGAAGATGATGAAAAGATACTTGGTCCTAAAGTACTGTATCTAAATGTAATAAGTGCATTATTATATTTGGCACAATGTACGAGACTAGACATAGCATTTACAGTGAATCTGTTGTCAAGATTTAGTTTTGCACCAACTCATCAACATTGGAATGAGATGTCTTTCGTTACCTTAGTGGAACAAAAGACTTGGGATTATTTTATCCAAGGAAATTTGTTAATGATCCTAAATTAGTTGGCTATACAGATGCTAGGTACCTTTCTGATCCCTAAAAAACCTGCTCGTAGACAGGATATGTTTTCATTTATTATGGTACTGTAATATCATGGCGCTCTATAAAACAAATATTGGTTTCCACTTCCTCCAACCACTCCGAAATTCTTCTGTTTCATGAAGCCAGTTGAGAATGCTTATGGCTAAGATCTGTCAGCCATCATATTAAAAGTACATGCAAATTGCCAAGTACCTTAGACACTCCCACAATTATAAATGAAGACAATGTAGCATGTATTGCTCAAGTCAGGGGAGGATATATCAAAGGAGACAAAACCAAGCATATTTCGCCGAAGTTCTTTTACACTCACGAACTCTAGCAAAATTGAGAGATTGATGTCAAAAAAATACGCCCCAGTGATAATCTTGCAGATTTATTCACTAAGGCTTTACCGACTATAAGGAAACGATCTAACCCATGGAACCAGAAAACAAAAACAAAAACAATGATCGATTCCTTTTTAAGCCAAGATCAGGGTACATATATTACAGATAATATGTTAAATCAAAATCCACAGTAATATGAACAATCAGAGTAAAGATTAGAGTTCATACGCATGTTTGGAGGCTCCTTCAAACTTGTCTCTGATTGGGTTCGCTCCTGATTCAAAATAGAATTGAACCAGCGATAATCCACATGAAGATAACCCGAAGAGCTAAAGAGGGATTTGCTAAATCCTCTTTAGCTTCAAGAACCAAAACAAAATCAAAGAGACTTTTAAATGACCAAGGGTGGCATGAGATGTAGAGAGAAAGGAAGCTGTTTTTCTTTAATAAAAATGAATTCTCTCCATAAAATCACAAAAAACATGCACTTATATAATGCATGTCAAACCCTATTCCAATGAGGAATAGGCTTGGACTCCAACCCAAACAACCTCTTATATCCAAACACTCCCAATTGTGATATTTTATTTTAGTTATTATTATTCCAATTAAACTCAATTAATATATTTATAAAATATATTAACATTTAATAATAGTAATAATTCATTTAAATATATGCGTACATATATTTAAATATAATCTCACTTACTTAATTTTAACATCAAATTAAATATAGGCAACAACCTCAACAAATTTAATTACACTGTGAGATTACCAAAATACCCTTTAACCCTAAAAGACGAAAATGCCCCTTGCACAAACTGATTCTTAAATTATCTTGTATGTGTGTGACCCATAGGCTTCTCATCATACCGGCAGTAAGTAGTATCGTGATTAATATTAATTAATCGTCTCACTACACACAGACCAAGATTAGCCCCTGGCAAGACATCATGGCCACCTGATAGATTCGGATTCAGCGAAGCAGCTACTTGTCAACAATATGGTTACCATGCAATCAAATCCTTTCATCATCTGTTATCTCATCGAGACTAACATACAGAAATAGTGTCAACCTCAGTTACTCTCGATATGTTTGTATTCAGTTACTAGACCAATGATCGGAATAATAAATTAGATTAAGCAACAACTCAATCCCACTATGGCCATAACTTTAGTGTCATTGTCATTTACTGAATTGCACAGTGAGATAACTTCTCCTGTACCCAGGAGTGATGAATCCTTTTTCGATCCACCAAAGTCTTGATACACTCCTCGATGCAGCCAATCACTATCGTATTGACAGCTCTGAATAGAACTGCATTGGGCTAGTGTCAAACTACACCAATCGGTGCACAAGACGCTTCGATGATCTCAAGTCTAAGGATCACATACACCACCATTCGTTAGAGGATTTATTCCATAGGCACTGGGGTTAACATCTATATGGAATCCTCTGGTAGGTCAGTCCAATGAACTTTCCTACAGCAAGCACCTATGTGTTGCACCAGGTTGTCAGCAAACAACCTTGACAAGTGAGATTAGTCACCCCATTTCAACAGGGTCGCTCAACACTATGATAACTTTACCTTATTATTTGTGCCCTTGGTCAGAATAATACTAAAGCCACAGACGTTTCTAGAATGGCCACCATATGTGCTCCTAGGGTTCTCACTATCAAGATTTGAAACACTTGATACCCTCGTCACGGTTCTACCATTCTAAGGATATATATCAATACATACATATATGATTTACACGATATAAAATAAAAATGTCTTTTATTGATCAATGAACATTATTACAAAGAGTCAATTCTACAATAATTGATTGGCTCTATGGCACCTACTCTAACAATCTCCCACTTGCACTATAGCCAATCATTCATGTATTTAATACCAAATGACCTCAAGTGTTGTTCATGCTTCTTCTATGACAAAGGCTTTGTAAGTGGATCTGCGAGATTCTCGTCAGTATGCATTTTATTGATCTACACATCTTTTCTCTCAACCATTTCTTTGATGAGATGGAATCGTTTGAGTATGTGTCTAGACTTCTGGTGAGAATGTGGCTCCTTAGCTTGAACTATTGCTCCATTGTTATCACAATAGACATCTATTGGATCAACAATCATGGAAACCACACCAAGTTCGGTAACGAACTTCTTAATCCAGACTGTCTCCCTGGCTGCATTGGATAATGTAGTATACTTAGTCTCCATTGTAGAATCTACTACAGTGCTTTGCTTGGAGCTCTTTCAGCTCACTGCACTCCCATTGAGACAAAACACAAACCTAGATTACGAACGATAATCATCTTTGTCCGTTTGGAAACTAGCATCATTGTATCCTTGTATAGTGGGCTCATCTTCCCCTCTATAAACCAAGAACACATCCTTAGTCCTCTTCAAGTACTTAAGAATGTTCTTGACAGCCATCCAGTGATGCTCACCTGGATCCAATTGATATTTGCTACAAATGCTCAAAGCACACGAGACATCAATCCAAGTACATGACATGACATACATAATGGATCCAATTGCTTATGCAGATAAGATCCTTTTCATCCTATCTCTCTCATCTTGTATTCTAGGACACATATCCTTGAAGAAATAAACATCATGTGACATCGGAAGAAATCCCTTCTTGGATTCTTCCATATTGAATCTTTTTAGTACCTTGTCAATGTATGTACTCAAACTTAGGCAGCAACCTACGTGATCTATCACGATAGATCTTTATTTCGAGGATGTATGCTGATTCTCCTAAGTCCTTCATGGAGAAGCACTTGGATAACCAAGTCTTTACCGACTGCAAGTTCGATATGTCATTCCCGATCAGAAATATGTCATCGACATACAACATTGGAATGCCACTGCACTCCCACTCATTTTCTTGTAAACACAGTGCTTCATCTTCGTTCTTGATGAAACCGAATTCTTTTATGGCTTCATCGAAATGAATGTTCCAACTCCTTGAAGCTTGCTTGAGTCTGTAAATAGACCTCTGCAACTTGCACACCTTGTTAGCTTGCCCATCAAGAACGAAACCATCGGGTTGTGTCATATACACATCCTCTTCAAGGTTTCCGTTTAGGAAACCTGTTTTGACATCCATTTGCCAAATCTCATAGTCATGATATGCAGTAATCGCAAGCATAATCTAGATGGATTTAATCATAGCAACTAGCGAAAAGTTTTCTTCATAGTCAGTACCATGAATTTGTTTGAAACCTTTGGCAACTAGTCATGCCTTATATGTATGCACTTTGCCATCCATGTCAGCCTTCTTTTTGAAGACCCATTTACACCTTATGGATTTTACCCCTTCAGGTGGATCCACTAGAGACCACACTTGGTTTTGGTACATGGAGTCCATCTCAGATTTCATGGCTTCTAGCCATTTAATGGAATGTGGATCCGACATAACATCTTCGTAGGTTATGGCTTCATTGTCTTGGTAGACCAATACGTCACCATGTTGAGTCATGAGATAACCGTATCTCTCGGGCTCACGACGTACTTTCACAGATCTACGTAGCTCTTGTGCTACCTTAGGTGGTTCACTTTGATCCACAAATTGTGGAGTAACCTCCTCGTGAAGTTCAACCACCTTTTGTGGCACATCTTCCTGTCCTTTGTCTAATGTATCTTGTGGTACTAAAACTTCATCAAGTTCTACTTTTCTCCCACTAGAACTTCTTAGAAAAAAATTCATTTTCTAGGAAGACACTAGTACGAGCAACCAAAATTCTACGCTCTTCTAGGTGGTATTTGGTCTCCTTAGGATACCCCACAAATATACATTTGTAGGATTTCGGGCCCTGCTTGTTCAAAGTCAATTTCTTGACATAAGCTTCACAACCCCAAATCCTTAGATAAGACAAGTTGGGTTTTCACCCATTTCATAATTCAAATGGAGTCTTATCTACAGACTTTGACGACAGCCGATTCAAAATGTGAGTCATAGTCTCTAGGGCATAACCCCAGAATGATGCATGTAGATCACTAAAACTCATCATGGACCTAACCACATCAAGTAAGGTTGTATTCCTCCTTTCAGACATTCCATTGTGTTGGGGTGTATACGAAGGGGAGGGAGGGGGAATTGTGATACTATCCCACATTTCCTTCGTATTCAAAAAAAAAAAAAAACTAAGCTTAAGTATTCACTTCCTCAATCCAACTGGAGAGCTTTAATACTTTTGCCCAACATATTATGTACTTCATTCCTGAATTCTTTGAATTTATCAAAGGTTTTAGATTTATGTCTCCTAAGATAGACATAACCATATCTACTGAAATCATCAATAATGTGATGAAATATGAATATCCACCTCTGGTTTCAACTGTTAGTGGACCACATACATCACTATGGATGATGCCTAACAATTCAGTAGCCCTTTCACCTTTCACCTTGTCCTATGAAAGGAGACTTGGGCATCTTGCCTAAAGGCATGATTCGCATACCTCAAATGACTGGAAGTCAAAAGGGTCCAAAACTCCATCCCTTTGAAGTTTTGCAATGCTAGTCTAGTTAACATGGCTCAATCTACAATGCCAAAGGTATGTCTAGTTTCAATCGCTATGTTTTGCTCTCTTGGTTTCAACATTGAGAATATCCTTATTGTTTAAATCAAAAGCATATAACCCGTTATATAACCTTGCAATTCCAAATAAAATACCATTCAAACTAAAGGACAACAATCCATTAGAAATCTCAAAATGATACCCTATATTATCAAAAGCGGATACTGAAATAATATTTCTAGAAATAGAAGGTACGTAATCACAATTATGAAGTTTCAACAACAAGCCCGAAGGCAAAGATAAATAGTAAGTTCCTACAACCAATGTAGTCCACATGTGCTCAATTTTCCAACTCTAGGTCCACTTCTTCATTGGCGAGCAATCTACTTTGCCTTAGTCCCTGCACATCAGTGCAAATGTGAGTGCCACATATTGTGTCAATGACCCAAGATGTTGAAGGAGAGAAGTTAATCTCAATGATGAACATACCTAAGGTCGAAGCCTCTGACTTCTTCTTGCTGGCGAGAAAAGCCTTGCAATGCTTTCTCCAGCGGCAAGGCTTGCCATAATAGAAGCAAATTACTTTCCTGCCCTTCCCAATGCCACTCTCAGGCCCAAGAACACCCTATCCTTTGGGTTTGGCCTTGGCTTTTCCCTTGCCTTTCCCTTTCCCTTTCCCTTTACCAGCACCCACCAATAAAACAGGTTTGGACCTTTTCATGTCTTGCTCTGTAGTCCTCTACATGTTCAGAAGCTCTGATAGGGATTTCACCATCGTGTTCATATTGAAGTTCATTATGAATGGCGAAAAAGAATCAGGTAAAGATTGCAAAATTAAATCCACTTGTAATTATGCATCTAACCCATACCCCAAAGTCTCAAATCTCTCCATGTACTCGATCGTTTTGAGTACATAAGAGCCAACTTCGACTCCCTCACTCATGCAACCTCCAAACAGTGCTTTCGACATCTTGTATCTCTCATGTCGAGCATTTCCTTCGAAAAGCTCCTTGAGGTGCAAAATAATGGCAGCAACGTCCATATTCTCATGCTGCTTTTGCAACTTAGGTGTCATTGATGCTAACATTAGGCATTAAATGTCATCAGCATCATCAAGGAACTTTTGATAAGTATCATTTACTTCTTCAGTGGCATCAAGACTAGGTTCAGCCATGTATGTCTTATCAAGGATATACAATTTCTTTTTGGACTTCAATATAATCCGAAGATTACGATACTAGTCCGAAAAATTGGATCCATCCAGCTTGTATTCTTTCTCGATTATCGGTCACGGGTTCATAATGCTCATTTTGGTGAATCTACAATTGCAAAAAAGTAAAAGTCATTATAATGTTTATTAACATTTAATATGGTCTTTTATTAAAACGCTCCCACTATTTTTCTCAAGTCAATAGCTCTCACTATTAACTCGGGAAAACCTATTAGCTTTCCTAGTGGACTGAGATCCCATCTGGCCCATTTCAAACCTTTGCTTTGGCGAACAAGCCAAAATGGGTTGATTAGGTAGGCCAACAAACTTAATCCACACCAGTTGATAGCTCCTACTACCAACCTCAAATGCGAAACAAGCCAACAAGCCAATCACACAATCCAACGGCCTAGCCATCGTCCTCAAGTGTGATTCCCAATATCAGTAGAGTAGACACTACATGTCGCCACGTACACAACATGTGTACTCCTCTACTATGCATATGACGTGTTTATCAACCTTCGCTATGGCAAGCAAGAAAAACTATCATTTTTTGTTGACCCATCACCATTAAGGAAAACTCCAATGAAATTTAACCTCCCATTGATAGAAGTGTACCCTTCGCTGTGGTGAACAAGGTTCCGATGAATAGTGGTTTGATTAAACCCATGGTGGTGGAAGGCATACATATGACTTAATATACTTTATTTGAGGGATTTTTATTTTATGTCTCACCATATTATTATCTTTGTTAGAATGACATTTATTGGCATGTTATTTAACATTCAACCTTAGCATGCATTCTAAACAAAAATATAAACATGCCGATACATGACCCAACTAAAAACCGATTTCCTTGAGCCTAGAGGAATCGGTGGGTCACCTAGGGGTCCTATAAAAATATCTTGAGTCTTCAAGTATGATTGTCTCGTCCTCGCTCCATCTTCAAGTACATTACAAAAGACATCATACTAAATTTACAGTGAAATTGATTACACAATAATTTTACATCAATAAATTTAGGAACCTCGATTTACATTCGAGGGGAATGAGATGAGAAGAGAATGTACATTGAGAAGGTAGGAGAAAGGCAGGTGCTGAGCCTATTTAAAAATTACAATCCATACATACCTAAAAATACTTTAAAATATTCACCATAGGTCCAAGGCTCATGTACCAAGCACCATGCAATTTTTCTAACAAGTACATTGTATACATTAAAAAAACAATCAATTTTTGAATTGGGTAGGTGAATTATCAATTACCCTCTGACAATTTGTAGATCTTCATTTGGTCCAAAAGTTTTGAAACTTTTCACTTTGGCCCCTACACACTCGAAAGTACGCTCACCGCAGCGATGGGTTATATTGTTGTGGCGTGAGCTGGTTATCGTCACGCACAAGTACCATGTGCTATCATCGCGGCGATGTGTTATATCGCTGTGGCGAGCACTTATTTTCGTCGGCGCCTTCTTTACACCAAGATTGCCACGGCGATGGGTTATATCATCGCAGCGAGCACTGATTTCCAATCAAGGAGTACGCGAGACAACGATCGCCGCAACGATGGGTTATATCGCTACGGCGAGTGTGCATTGATCTATAGCATATCAGTTCAACCAGCAACAAAAAAAGGTAAAACGGATTTTGCAATCAATCTAATCATCAGATGTCAACAAAAATCCAGATCTCAATATACCAATCTTGCATATCATCAACAAATTAAATTAATCAAGTAAATTGATTTTTTTAAACATGCTCTCAAGGCAGAATTTATACAGATTTAACAAAGCAACATGTTATCAATCAAATAAATGTTATCAAACATACATTAAACTGTAAAATTTGGTACCCTAGGCTCTGATACCACTGTAAGGAAACGATCTAACCCATGGCAGCGGAAAACAAAAATAAAAACAACGATTGATTCCTTTTTAAGCGAAGATCATGGTACAGATGTTACAGATAATAAGTTAAATCAAAATGTGTAGTAATATGAATTATCAGAGTAAGGATTAGAGTTCATACGCACGTTTGAAGACTCTTTCAAACTTGTCTCTGACTGAGTTCACTACAAATTCAAAATATAATTAAACCAACGGTAATCCACACGAAGATAACCCGAAGAGCTAAAGAGGGATTTGCTAGATCCTCTTTAGCTTCAAGAACCAAAACAAAATCAAAGATACTTTTCAATGACCAAGGGTGGCGTGAGATGTAGAGAGAAAGGAGGTTGTTTGTCTTTTAATATAAATGAATTCTCTCCATAAAATCACAAAACACATGCACTATATAGTGCATGTGAAACCCTATTCCAATGAGGAATAGGCTTGGGCTCCAACCCAAACAGCCTCCTATGTCCAAACACTCCCAATCATGATATTTTATTTTAATTATTATTATTCCAATTAAACTCAATTAATATATTTATAAAATATAATAACATTTAATAATAATAATAATAATAATAATAATAATAATTCATTTAAATATATGCGTACATATATTTAAATATAATCTCACTTATTTAATTTTAACATCAAATTAAATATAGGCAACAATCTCAGCAAATTTAATTGCATTGTGAGATTACCAAAATACTCTTTTGCCCTAAAAGACAAAAACGTCGCTTGCACAAACTGATTCTTAAATTATCTTGTATGTGTGTGACCTATAGGCTCCTCATCATACCGGCAATGAGTAGTATCACGATTAACATCAATTAATCGTCTCACTACACACAAACCAAGATTAGCTCCTAGCAAAGCATCATAGCCACTCGATAGATTCGGATTCATCGAAGCAGCTACCTGTTAACGATATGGTTACCGTGCAATCAAATCCTTTCATCATCTGTTATCTCATCGAGACTGACATACAGAAATAGTTTCAACCTCATTTACTCTCAATATGTTTGTATTAAGTTACTAGACCAATGATCAGAATAATAAATTAGATCAAGCAACAACTCAAACTCACTGTGGCCACACCTTTAGTGTCATTGCCATTTACTGAATTGCACAGTGAGATAACTTTTCCCGTAGCCAAGAGTGATGAATTCTCTGTCGATCCACCATAGCCTTGATACACTCCTCGATGCAACCAATCACTACCGTATTGACAACTCTGAATAGAACTGCATTAGGCTACTGTCAAACTACACCAATCGGTGCACAAGGCACTCCGGTGATCTCAAGTCTAAGGATCACATGCACCACCATTTGTTAGAGGATTTATTCCATAGACACTAGGGTTACCATCTATATGGAATCCTCTGGTGGGTCAGTCTAGTGAACTTGCCTACAGCAATCACCCATGTGTTGCACTAGGTTGTCAGCAAACAACCTTGACAAGTGAGATTAGTTACTACCTTTTGACAGGGTCGTTCAACACTATGATAGCCTTACCATATTATATGTGCCTTTGGTCAAAATAATACGGGCTATAGACGTTTCTAGAATGGCCACCATATGTGTTCATAGGGTTCTCATTATCAAGATTTGAAACACTTGATACCCTCATCACGGTTCTACCATTCTAAGAACATATGTCAATACATACATATATGATTTACACGATATAGAATAAAAATGCATTTTATTGATCGATGAACATTATTACAAAGAGTCAATTCTACAATAATTGATTGGCTCTAGGGCACCTACTCTAACACCGACATCCACATTTGAAAAGTTAGTGTATAACATCAGCATGCAAGAGCTCAATAAGTTACTAAATTAATTCAACCATTATGAGGGGGAGCAATGATTAAGGGGGGTTTCTAGAAAAGTTTATTGTACTGGACATATGTGTACTATACTTTTTTTTCCTTAATAAGGTTTTGTCCCACTGGATTTTCTTGAAAAGTTTTTAATGATGCAGTATGAAACACGTCTAATGTCACGTTACAGATTCATTGTAGAGTTGTATTTCTTTACTTAGGTTTTTTCCCACTAGGTTTTTCTTGATGAAGTTAAATGCAATTATCTGTAAGCGATGGATGTCTAGGAAGAGTGTTGTAAAATGTCCATCCACTGTGTTAGCTTTGGGTTGGTGAGTGAAGGAGGGGGGTGTTCGCTATAAATATGTAATATACTATCTAGCTAGTAATTCTTTAAAAAAATATATGATAAAATCCACTAAATAACTTTTGCAAACATATATACATAGAGGTATATAATGTAAAATCCGAAAATTCTAATTTTACTTCATATAAATATATACAAAAATAACTGATATACTTTAATAAATACAAGGTAGTCTTGGACAGTGCTGCCAAACTCTTCCGCTTCTTGACGTCCCACCCAATCGCAAATCATCAAGTACCTGCAAAACAGTAGAATAACGGAGTGAGCACTAATTTCTCAGTAAGTAAACCAAACTGCACTACGATTTTTCCTCCATTACTCATGCTCTGATTTTCCTTTTCTCACTTTAATCTTTGATAATATTCTTCATTCTTTTCTGATACTCTGATTTGCTATTTATCAATGTGCAAAGACAATGAATAAAACTGTACATCGTCGAGCACATAAGAAATACTGAATCATGTAAGTAGCATAATACATATGCAGAATAATAAACTTTCATGAGAAAAGAACTTTATTTTCTTTTCAGTTATCTGTCTTTTATGTTGTATCTCTTTCTTTTCTTTTCTGTTTCTGTTTCTTTTCTTTCTTGTATTCTGGTTTGCCAATTGGACTAGGTTGATGCATGGATTTGGAACCTTGGCCATGTGAGTGGGTATAGTCCTCATCTACATGCACTGCCGACGGACTGTACAAATATTGTATCTCTCTGTTGCGGTCGCTTGCTCGTGGCGGCGTGCATGTAGGTATGCTCTACTGGGTACAGTCCTGATCCAGATACACTATTGACAAACTGTACAAATCCTGTATCTCTCTGCTGTGACCGCTCGCTTGTGGTGGCGTGTATGTGGGCATCTCTGTCACTCACAGGTTCCCCATCGCAAAAACCTTATAATATAGCATGCTATAGAAAGATAATAGAAAGAGATACTATACACATTTCAACATGAATTTCCAAGCTATGGAAATTCTACTCTTGTATTCTTTAGTAAATGAGAAAATATACATACTTGAATGTTAGCTTAAAAGAAAATTAGTAGCCATTTTCTTTTCTTTCTTTCTCATTCTTTACTAAAATATTCCTTCATATTCTCATTTACTAAATCAAGGCTATATATATATAGTCATGTGCACAATATATATGCACGATCAAGCCCATTCTTTAATATGCTTTCCAAGTTCACATATACAAACTTGCAAATTCATTATGGCATAATTGTATGTCATGACATATTCTACCATTCTCTACTATCTCAAGTGCCATATCAAAGTAACACTTTAACATGCAACTCTTCTCAAACACTTTCATGTGCTATTCAAGAAGTAGTAAAGATTCAAGTAACTAGAACCAAGCACTAAGGGCCATTTCCCTCATGGAACTAACATGACCAAGTGATATATTAAATTTTGGCATAACAATATGCACTCTTGAATACTAACATTTACACTTGGTTAAGCCCAAACATAATCTTCCTACTTCAATTCTTGCCTTTCTCTAACCCTTTTTTCATTAGGGTTTAGCCAACTCATGCATGCATTTTCTCTTTGGATTTTCATCAAACACTTCATATGCACATACAACTACTAAGTTGGATACACTTCCACATCTCTCTAATTCCACCAAAATGTGAGCCAAAAACTCACTAATTTTAGTATCAAACCTGGCCATTTTCAACAATTCTCAATACTTCAAAAATTTCAAAACTAATTCTTCCATAACTTCACCAAATCATCACATAACCATACACTACTTCTCATGGCTGGAAAGTACACATCATTCAATATCAAAAACAGCCAATAATTCTCTCATACCATCACATACAAACATACAAAAATTCATTCAACACAAGTCTTGCTCAAATCAAGGTTAAAATTAGGTTTACTTACCTTGAATGTGTGATACCACCTCCTTTTGCTTAAAGTCTCTTCCTCTTGGATCTAAATCATAAAAAAAAACCATAAGAATTTAAAACTTTAAAGTTTAATCACACTCCTTTTGCTAGAACCTTACCTTAGGATGCTTTAGGATTGAAAATCTCCAAAAATCCAAGCCAAATCCTATGATTTTGTGAGGACCCGGATTCGGCTCATGGGCTATCCCAATCTTGGGCTCTTTCCCTCATGGGCTTTCCCAATCTTGCCCCGGCGGCCCCACTCACTAGGACTATCTCCCCCTTAAGGGATTTCTTTCGCCTTCCCCACCACTCGAACCCAAGACCAAGGGGCTATAGTCAATTGGGGAGCATGGTGAGTACCATCAGGCTAGCTAATTGTAATATCCCACTTGAGGTACGTATTTAAGATTTACTGTATTAGTTAAAAGTTTACTGTTTCAGTTTCAATTGAGTTTGTTTGTTGAGTTGGTTGAATGGTTGCCTTGAAATTGGTTGAATTTTGGTGAAGTTTGGAAATCCAATCTTGGCAGGGCGAAGAAGCTTGCCGCGGCGGAGGAGGCTGCACCCACGAGTAGGTTCTGCCCTATTTCGTCGGGGCGACGGAAAGTGCTTCGCCGCAGCGACGAGCCTAATACAAAGTTTCTTGAGTTTTCTAGAGAATTCTTCTTTTGGGGCACAATGACCATTCTACCCCTAATTAGTAGGAAAAGTGGGGAGTAAAATGAAAAGAAATTTAGTAGAGATTGTGTTTGGATGGGGGTGTATTTGTAAAGAATCAAAGGATATAGATGGAATTTCTAAGGAAGGACAAGGGCAAAATGGGAAATGATGCTTATAATATGAACTAAAAAGGGTTAAGTGTAGAGAAACCCTTTAGTCCATCCATTCCACTGCCTCTTCCATTTGCCTAAGTTCTCTCAATTTCTCCATCCAATCTTCCAAGATTTCTAAGGGAATTAAGAGGGGTTTTGAGTAGAGATTTCATTTAAAGCATCCTAAGGTAAGGATTCATGCTTTAGATGTGAGTTTTCTTATAATTGTAGTGAAGTCTTATTTGGTTGTTGTTGTTCTTGTTGTTGTTTTGAGTTGTAGAGAAGAGACAAGACAACAAAGGAAAGGAAAAGTGCTAAAGAAGTCATCTTTTTACAAGGTAAGTAAATCCAACCCAAGTTAAGGTTCAAGCAATCAAATGATGCATATGTATGCTTATGTTTATGAGCTTGAGATTGATTGTTGAGAATGATATTATTGATGAGTTGATGGCTTTTGATGGGAAGATTTGAGCCATGAGAAGTAGAAATGAAGTTGTGGTAACCAAGTGAAGTTTGGTTACATTTAGAAAGAATTTAAGTATAATAATTGAAGTGTTTTTCTTGGCCATGTTTAGATTTATTGTGGGGTAGTTTTGCTCCATTAATGGATGGTTAAAGAAAGGAGTAAAGAGGTATCAAAAATAGAATTAAAGTATGCATGCATTATGTTTGATGAAATGCCTAGGTGAAGTCTACCCTGTCACTGCCGTGACTTTCTAAGTAAGTTTTGGGCAACTTACGGACTGAACTTGGCTGAGACCAAAACATAGAAATTGTAGCCCTGATTCTAAGCTTTAAAACGAGACCAAAACCGTAGCAAACCGAGATGTATAACGCAAGTTATGGCCCTTTTAGTGTGACTTGTGCAGAATGACTGTTTTGAGGAAATCTTGTATTTGGCATTTCATTAGTGCATTAGTGAGCATGAGTAGTTATACACAATTGTTTATGCACTTAAGAAGTAGCTTGAGACATAGTAGAGAATTTGAGTATAAGCTACTTTAAGAGTTAAGAGAAAGAGAAGAGAGTAGGTTGTGCGATGGGGAACCCGTAAGTAATGGGTAGAGTATTCCCGCATGTACGCCGCATTGAGAGAGCGGCATGAGTATGAGATAGAGAAGTGGTGTAGCCCGTGAGAGTGCATGCGGATGAGGGCTATACTCGAGTACCCGAGAGAGAGATTATACACTCACATGGCCAAGGGTTCCGAATCCATGCATAACCGAGTCCGATCGGCTAGAATGAGTAGAGGTCACGTAGAGTGGGAGCGAGTCCCGGCCATACCCCCGGTAAGATGGAGCCGTGACTTATGAAAGAGTTATTAGAAAAGAGTTCTAAGAGAAAGAGAGAGAAAGAGAGAGAGAAGTACCTAAAGAGAAATTGAATGAGGAGTTGTAAGGAAAGAATTAGAGAGAGAGTTACGGGGATAGATGAGTAGATGATTTACTTACTGAGCATTATTTTAGTGCTCACCCCGTTGTTTTCCTATGTTTTGTAGGATCCAGGTGAGGACACAGTCGGATGGGCGTCAACATGCGAGGGGAAGCGGTTACACTGTCCACCATGTTTTAATACCTTTTGTACACATTATAAGTTTGTGTAAAAATGTATATGTTTGTAAAGAATATATATATATATCTATTTAATAAAAAGAAAATTTTGGGCCCAATTTTTTTCATATTATTTTATATGTATTTCATTATGAGTATTTGAGTAGAAAATGATTGTTACAGATTTCCCCTTGAAATTTAGTGAAGAAAATTGAGAGAAAATGGGGTAAAGGTAGCGTGAACAAGGGCTGCATATAAGGCTAAGGTTTCTTCAATGAAAATTTTTATCCAATAAAATGTGCATGTATTCCCATTTTGCCCTTGCACTTTCTATGAAATTCCATCTATGTCATTTAGTCAATTACCAAAACACTCTCATTTTTATTATCTTCTACACAATATTTTGCTTCCTTTCACTTTCCACTTTTTCAACTAATTATGATTAAAAAGACCATTTTATCCCTAATGAAGTTTTAAGGAATTTCCTTCACATTTGTCTAAGGTAACTTCAAAGAAATCCAACTAAGGATATTAGGGCATAAATAAAATTACGTACCTTGATATGGGTGTTACAAAATATTCCCCCATCGCCCCCATCCCCCCATTTTCATTTTTACTTCATAGTCATTTGAGAAAAGCAAAGAAATATGCAACCCCCTTTTATCTTTATTTTCTTCATATTTAGTCCTTCTAGTCTATTGCACTTGCACCACTAAAATTACAACATTTGTTTAATTTTTCTTTTTAATCAGGTTGTATTTGTGTTACTTTTTCCAAATTTGACCACACTCACACTACAACAAAAAGGGCATACGGTAACACTAGACAGTAACACTTTTTCCTTAAACTGTTACCGTAGACTATCTATAGTAACACTTGATGTTAAAATGTTACGATAACAATTTTTATATGTAACACTTTAATTTTTTGTAACACATTTTATATCAATGGTAACTCTTTTTTTTAAATGTTATGAAAAATATATCTACAATAACATTTTTAAAATGTTACAATACACCTAATAATATAGTAACTTTTTTATAACGTTAATATATAATCAAAATACAGTAACATTTTATAAGTGTTACCATAAACCCAATTATTTACCGGGAAACAAAATATTATTCCCGCCAATATGAAATGAGGTTGATTTTGTCTCATTTTTATTGTTTAGGGGTTAAATCATTTTATTTGGGGTTTACTTTGTCATTTTTCATTCATGTAGGGACCAAAAATGTTTTACATATAACCAAATTTTAGTAACACTAAATACCGCCATTCCAACCCAAAATTTCCCCCCACAACTCATTCCCAGATGGAAAAAATCTTCTCTACGACAGTGAGCGACCAAATGTGGTGTCAAGATGTCAACAATTCTTCGACCAGGTAACCATTTCAATATTTACTTTTACAGAGTTTGCCTTTTCTTTTCTTAACCCTAAACCTATAGATTTTACACCAACATCTTTGTTCCTCTTCTTCTTCTTCTTGGCTCTCTAATGGTGGCGATTTAAACTCTACATGTACCAACCTAATTCCTGAAACCTTCTTTAGACTCCAATCTTCCTATTTCGATCTCAAAATCTTCCCCTTTTTCGCCTCCATTTTCATGTTCAATCTCCAAATCACTGAATGGTTTAGAGAACTTCTATTTCGTTGTTTATGGAGAACTTTTTGTGCATTAGAAGTGAGGCAATAGGTCGTGGAATTCTACGATGGCAATTTAATAGGAGGGTTCCATGATACCCACTGCTCTCTTATTATGCTTTGTCTGCTGAGGGCCATTGTTCAAATTTATTAAGCTTATTAGTTGTGCTGTGTCAGCTCTGATGTTCCTTGTGGTGTGGTGTCCCTTTTTGGTGGTTTCGAGTTACCAAAGTTTAGAGGACGTTTTGCTTCGTCCCTTTTTCAGTTACTTCCCTCTAGGTTGAATTGTATCATGTTTGCCTTCCTTGATTTGGCTGGTTCCTCTGCTGCTTTTTGTTTGGCTGTTATGGGATTGATCATGTCTGCTCCTTTCGTTGTGGTCTAGGCTATCGTTTGCTGGGTTTCTCCTTTCTCTCTGGTGATTGCTGTAAAGATTTTTTGTATAGTGGCCTTTTGTTTGGTGGCCTCCTGCTCTCCTTGTCCTTCGGGGCTTGTTTTTTATTTGGCCCTTGCCTTTTATGTATCTTTCTTGGGCTTGTCCATTCTTAGTTCGGAGGTTGGGATAAAAAATTTTGTTGATAATGCTGGTACTTTCTTTCCTATATATACTGGATTTGGCTTGGGTGAGTCAATCATATCTAACTTAGCCCTAAAGTATAAGAAGAAGGCATGGTTTGCTATGACAAAGGATTTCTCTAAGGATATGATGGTGTTGTATGATTTTGACAAAGCTCCAACACTGGTCGCTATTCAGCCAACTTACAACAAATGCAATATCTTTTATGGCCCCTTTGAAGGTTAGTTTGTATTCAAATAATCTATTTAGTTCAGTTGGTAAATTGTGTTAAAGTTTTATATAATTCATGATAATCAAATCTTGCTTTCCAAAAAATTGAAAGCTAGTTGCCTGCTGACACTTTTTCTACTAGATTTTTGCCTTTGCTTTAAATGGTTACCATGACATCTAAATTTCTTAGTCTTTTTAGAGCTTCATTTCTATATGGGCTCCAGTTGTTTTAGTGGAAGAACAAATTGATGGGAAAAAAAGTTAGTGAATGGTATGTCTTTGCTAAGGTGTTTATGCATGATCTTGATTTCATCTTGTTTGATTTGTGCAATGAGATGCAAATGAAAACCTTTCTCACACAAGAAAGTCATTTTTGAGTCAAACATAAAAGGGCAACATTATAGTAGTCTGTCTTCAAGATTCATTTATTTAGTCAATTTTCATTTGTATATTTGTAAGGGTTATTACTCTCCCTGCATTTATCCGGTCAGGAGTAGCAATTTTAGGTTACATATCGTTCACTTGTTTTTCAAGTAGTTGCAATTGAATGTTTGAGTACTTGTATTGCTGAAAAGACTAATTAAAGCCCATTATTTGAAACCTCAAAAGAGAAAGCTAATTTTCATTTAGTATGGAGTTTTGGTGATAGGTATGGAGATATTGATGTGGTTTTACCTTATATCTTTGACAATCGAGGATCTAGTAAGTTTCAGAATTTAACTTTTTAACTTTTTTTTTTTTTAGTTAGACTTATTTTTGTAAATTGAGTTTATTTATTTATTTGTGTTGGTAGGTTTTATGTTATAGATTTTTTTCCCCTTTTGTTTAGGTCTTTGTCACTGTCTAAGTAAGGCCTGTATTTTTAATTTTTTAGTAGATTTGATTGATTATTGGAATAATCATATTATTGTTTTCTCCCCCAAATCTCTGCCTTTCACTTCCGATGCTTCTAGTTTAATTTAGGGATGAGGCAGTAATTTTCAGCTAGTAAGAGTATATGGAGCCTTGCATTGAACAGTAGGTTGCCAGCACAGAGGCTTCACTCATGATTCAATATTACTAGACTTTAATTTCATAAAATAGGTTTCCATTTTTATTAGTTTAGTATTACATGGTTGGAGTCCCATCATTAGAGGAAATGGTTTGTGAAGTTGTGGAAGTCACCTCTTTTTGAAGGAATGCAAGGGCTTTAGATTCATGAAAAGTTAGATTTGATAAACCTGAGCATATGGTGAACAGATGTACATTATGCAATTCTTTTCTTGTGGGTTTGGCATTTTCTCTCATTCAACATAATCATATAGGGTTCAATACCAGTTTAGTTGTTGATTAAAAAATTGAAAAGCAAGATTAGAGGTGGAATAATATTGATTAGGTGACTGTCATTTCAATAACTTAATCATAAAGATGATTCATAAAACTCTGTTTCATATGATTAGTAATGGATGAGCAAATAATCATGTTATAATTGTTGCAATGAGATTAGAGGTGGAATACAATTTTGCATACTGCAGTCTGCAGTTTTGCAGACTGTAATTACTGCAGATTGCAGTTTGCATACTGCAGTAAGCAAAATTGCATACTGTAGTCTGCAATTTTGCATACTGCAGTCTACAATTCTCTTGCCACAATAATCCTTATGTTTCCTTGTATGGTTCTAACTTTGGTCATCTTGCAATATGTAGTGAAGTAACCACAGTTTCCAAAGATGGAAAAGTTTTTTGCTTTATACTCTTTCATTGGCTAGGAATGATTTTGTGATAACTTATTCTTTAGAACTAAAATTTGATGAGCCTTTGAACTTGGGGTTTGATAAATGAGACTTTGCTGGTGGAGAAACATGATTAACTTTGTAATTTGTACCATTGTTTGTGCCAATAATGACAGTATATCATTAATGAGGCTTTAGGTTTGTTTCTTGTTTAATACAGTAAAATATGTATTTCTCGTGACCATTTTTTGTGCTATGTTGACAATATTTCATTACCAAGGCTTTAGGTTTTTCTGTTGGAACTGTTATCATAGTATGTTTTGTTTTCATAGTATGCTTGTGAAGTTTGAGATTTAAGCATGTTCTTTTCCTCTTTGTTTTGCATTAAATATTTGGGGTGCTTTTGTCTTGATCTTTTCTTGAATTTACAATATATATGTGTTGTTATCTTTGAGAATATACATGGGATTTGAAGATTTTTTTGTATTAATGGTTTTGTAGGTTGTGAAAATGCAAGAATACTTTTTTGGTAAAGCACAATTTGGAATGGAAATGATGGTTTTTGTTGTTAGAATTTTTTGAATGATTGGAAAGTATTAACTATTGTTCATAGTTAATTTTTCAATCATCTAGGTATTATAATGTAAAAATGATAGTTGCATATTTTTTAGGCATATATAAAACTTTTTGTATATGAAGGTTTATATGTTACAAAATGTGATATGATATATGAAGCATATTAGATTTTATGGATGTAAAGAATGTTGGGTGCCTATTTATTAGGCATATATGCAAACTTTTTGTACATGAAGGTTCACCATCAATGAAATGTTCTTTGGAAAATTAGTGTATCATTGTTTATAATTTGTATTATTTAAATTACAACTATAACAATTTTATATATGTTATAACAGACACATTGATAACACTTTCAAAATATTGTGGAAAATAATTTTGTAACATTTACTAAATGCAATGAATGATACTTTGGTAGCACTTTTAACATGTTATTAAAAACTCTTCTGTAGCATTTTAACAATATTATAGAAAACTAAACTGTAACCAATTAAGAATGTTACAAAAAAACTTATTTATAGCAATTTAAGATATTATAGAAAACTAAACTGTAACATGTTAAGAAAGTTACAAAAAACTTATTTATAGCATTTTGAGAATGTTACAGAAAACTAAACTGTAACATGTTAAGAAAGTTATAGCAAACTTATTTATAGCATTTTGAGAATGTTATAGAAAACTAAACTGTGACATGTTAAGAATGTTACAAAAAACTTATTTATAGCATTTTGAGAATGTTACAAAAACTAAACTGTAATAGGTTAAGAATGTTACAGAAAACTTATTTATAGTATTTTGAAAATGTTACAGAAAATTAAACTGTAACTGATAAGAGCTTGAATGTTTATATTTTGTTAGTGATTTAATTGGTTTATTTATGGAAAAATGTGTTTAAAGTGTGGAATTTGGATTATTTCTTTCATAAATACCATTTATGGGATCACGGGTGCATTTTGAGTGGTTTCAGGCTCAAACAGGTTTTTGAAGGGAAAAAAATGATGTTGATAGGATTCACGACGCGTAGGAACAAACGACACAAGAATCAGGGTCGAAATGAGGGAGTTGTGGCAAGTCGAAGATGTTACTGAAAATCTGGAAATTCTTCATCATGAGTATGCCTTGATGTTTCTGTCATAACTTGAGCTGTAGAAGTTGGAATTTGACGATTCTGGTGGCGTTGGAAAGCTTATTCAGAGAGCTACAATGTTCATGTTGATGACTTCATCTAATTATGAAGATTACAGATGCTTTGGATAGAAAGAACGATCGCCGGGGTGACCATTCTTACCGCCGCGGCGATGGGTCATGGGTTTGTGTTAAGTCATTACCCTAATCCGAATCTGAATGGGCTAAGTTCTCTAATATTTTTCCTAAGCACGACCAAGAACTCCAGAGATATAAAGGAGAGTTTTTAAGAAATTAAGGAGGAACTTTTGGAGGAGGAAGAAGACGGCTATCAAGTTGGAGATCGGGATCCTGAGAGCTCTCGTTCACCGATTAGAGAAGTTTTTATCTTTTTCTTTCTTGAACTGATGTCATTGAATAGAATGATGGATTTTGTTATTTTCATTATGAACTAATTTTCTTTTCTAGGGTTAAGATGTAGCCCAATTTATGAATATATGTTGACTTGGATTGTTGTTAATTCTTATTGAGCTTTTAATTCTAAGTTTTATTATTGTGCATAATGCTTTCAATTCTCAAGAGCCCGAGAGTTAAATGATATCATGGGTTAGGTTGAGATCGAGAGATGAAACCTGATTTGTCTTAGATAATAAAACCATAGATTGAGCGAATGTTAGAGATAGGTTACCGAGATCTGTGAGGCTCCGGTAAATTTCATAGAGTTTAATGATCTCTTAGCTCCTAAATCCAACTTAGAAATATCTTGGGTTGTTGCTTAAAGGTTAATTTGCTAATTGCTCGAGAGAAAGTTAGTGAAATAATAGGGGATTTGACTTTTAGAATATGTTTGATTAGGTTAACAACAAATGTCAATGCATATGATTAAATTGGTGTAAAATCTATGCCCTAAGTTTAGTCATATTGATTTTTACTTCAAAGTGTTTACAAATTCTACCTTTATTTAGTGCTTAGTTTTTAGTTTATTATTTTATTTCATTAAAGTCATTCTTAAAGTTTTGTTTTATCAAATAACAATAGAATAGACTAGTTTGGTACTTGGTAGGTAGTTCTCTTGGGATTCGACACTCGTTTACTTGAGTTTTATTACTTGCACGATTTCGTACATTTGCGAATAGTCTGTCAGTAACACGTTAAGAATGTTACAGAAAACTAATTTATTGCATTTATGCAGTGTTATCAAAAATCATTTGTAACTACGAATAAATGCTACAATATATTTAAAAATAACATTTTATGACAGTTACTGAAATGATTAGTAACATACAAAAAGTGTTACCAATTCTACTTTTTAGTAACATAAGTCGTCATAGCATCCTTATAAATGCTACGAATTATCTACGGTAACACTTTTTGTATGTTACCGTAGACCATTTTTGTTGTAGTGTCAATTTTTCTAGATGCACACTAAATTAGTTATAATTCAATCCATTTAAATAAAATTATATTAAATTATTTTGAATTTTGACTCATCTATATTTTCGTTAAACTCGCCCCCGCTGACATACGAATTATCACATATGTCATTTTATTGTGGTAAGTTATAAAAGATTTTACTGATCTTTCTCAGCCCTATACAAGGAAAAACAATTAGATTAACTTTAAAATAAAAAATAAAAAAGCTAATAGTATATATATATATATATATATATATATATATATATATATATATATATATATATATATATTGGTATTTTTATTATTAGGAATAAAAAAAAAGCTAATAATAAAAATACTTTATATAGGAATAAACTCTACATAGTCATAAAAAAATTATATTCCTAATTTGGAATAGTTATAAATGGGAATAAACTCCACATTGTAATAAGTTATAATTTTTCTAATTCCTGTCTTAAGGAAAGTTGCCTCCATATAGTAATAATTATCTGTATATTGCAAAAAAAAAATACAGTATGTTACATTAAAGGTTTATGATGAAATAAAATATCTATTTGAAATTTTTTGGGACAATAATTTATGCTTTAAAATTGTTATTACATCTTTTAACTTGCGGGTACATTACTCACTAGCATGTACATTTTCTTGTTAAAACCAAAACATTTCTAGCTTTTCAAGCATGTTTAGAGCTTCTTGACATAAAACTTTTTGTATTTTCGTACTATCATCCTCATAATTATTTCCTTTCTCTTCTTGTTTAATTGTAGAAATGATTTCTTCTTTTGTTAAAGTATATATGACTTGTTACTCATTTGGATGATTAAGGAAAACATTAATATTCATTCGATTAGTGTAGTGAAGCTGTTGAATTTGATCACTCAATTTTACAATGACTCTTTGATTCTCCTCATCCACTTCAATTGTAACTTGCAATTCATTGACATCAGGGGTTCTAATTTTGTAATGCTTAAAACAATTGACAATTATTTGTGGTTTCACATCAGTTGTCATGCAGCAACTGCATTTACAATTCCATCAAAGACATTATCTTTGTTGATTTTAAAACACGATCTTCTATCCGTTTCAAAAGTAGGTAATTGAAATGCTGAATTGAAACCATAATATTATTAACATAAATG
>CM047904.1:10996445-11019328 GCA_026229545.1 Pistacia atlantica
ATATATAAAATAATAGAAACTCTCCCATTATTTACATTTCACAAATACTTCATTATAGTCCAAGTTCCAAAATAGGTTCTAAACAGGTTCCAAAAATAGGTTCCGATATAGGTTCCAAAACAGGTTCCAAACAGGTTCCAAAAGCAGTTCTAAAGCAGTTCCAAAACAGGTTCCAAACAGTTGCCAAAAGGGGCAGTTGCTTCCAAAACAGCTTCCAAACAGTGCCCCTACCCCTACAGTTCCAAACAGGTACCCTTTTTATAGGTTCCGGCCTTCGGTTCGGTTCCTCCGGGGTAAGAACGGGAGGCGAACTGAACCGCACAAGAATCTGCCGTTCCAAAAATTGGAACCAGAATCTACCCGCATAGTACGAGCCTCCGGGTAGGTTACGTTCCTGCCTTCGCTTCTTACCCCGGTTCCGGTTCTACCCGCTACCCGTGCTCATCCCTAAGTTCCACCATTATGACTATAGAGATGTTTTACTCTATATATATATAATGGTAAATAAACAATAATTTATTATATAAATAATTTAAATAAAAGTTATTTTAAATAAGGGTGGATGTTGTCGTCTCAAAATAAACAATGTGTCAAATAACGTTATCAATATTATTGTCCATTATTAAAAGAAGAGTTTAGGGTTTAGAAGTTTAAAAACAGGACAAAATAGCATGCTAGGCCATTAGATGCAGTAATACTATCATGATAAGTCAAGAAAAGACTTAAATTCATCTTTCTCAATTCTTTTAAATTCAGATGGATTGGTATGTCTACATCATTAAATAGATCCTCTAGAGATAAATCTAACAATGCGAGAAATGATGCTAAACACATTGTCAAAGATATGGATCTTCCGAATAAATCCCGGCTGATAGAAACAAAATTTAATTTGATATCTTTTAAATGCTTAAAAGGCCAAGCACATAAACCGTTGGAAATTGAGCCACTTGGTGTCCGAGGAAAGCTTCACGTTTGAAATGAAATTTAAGGGAGGCAATATTTGATTGTACAAGACAATTTGACGGCATTTTCACTCATGATCCCCTCACTTTAGAAGACAGATATGGGAGAAAAATTAGGATTTGGAGCACCACACAACACATCAACATGAGTTTGTCCCCTATTGCCTTTATTCATAAGATCTTCTCTAATTATAAGTGCTAGTGGGTAGCACCAAGCACGCCTCATCCCTAAATGATTCACAACCCACATCACTCTTCACTAATTTTAACATAAATTAATTGTCATTAAAGTTTCCAAGAAATATATCCTAATTTATCAACAACCTTAATTGGAATAAACCCTATTGTTAATTAAGTCAAAGTTTTCAAAGATTGAAATTTAGACACAAATCATAACTAAAATATGAAAAAAAAAAAAAAAAAAAAAAAAGGGAGGAATAGGAGCTGACCTTTTGTAAGAAATGAAATTAAGAAAAGTTTTGACTAGGTGAAGGAGGTGATGTTGTTGGATTATTAAAGTGATTGACCTAAGGCTACAGATTGAAGAAAAAGGTCAAAGTAGTAGTGTATAGCACAAAGGGTTTGATAGTGATTTTAAGCCACCCTTACAATGAACAAGGACCAAAAAGGCATTATTTCATTTTTTAAATATTGGTCTCCCCTTGTCTCCCCATTACATGAATAAAGTTGCAACCTAAAGCGCACTTCCTTTTCGTGCTCTTCTCCCCACTATGTCCCTTTTTACTTTTAACAATGGATTATCTTTCTCCTACACAACATTACTTGTTCTCCTTTTGTATTTCATTTTCATATCATATAGATCGATTCATAAATTTTATTCTTCGTGTTAATACAACAAGTTATACGTATTTCTTTTAGAAAAAAAAAAATCTTAAAATTGTTTTATATATAAAATTTTAGAGAAGAATTTCTGGTTTCATCCTTGTTTGGTATGCGATGGAAGGGGGTGCAAGTGCAAGCAAAGTTCAGAGAGAAAGAGGAATGATGTAGAGAGAGTGGGATGTCCACAAAATGAAGGTATTAGTGGAGTCAGCCCACGCTCAAAAATTTAGAGATCCACTTGCCTTAATTGCCTTAGCATTTTTGCCTTCTATTTGTCACTTCACCGACTCACCCACGACGTTTGTTTTTGTGGGATTCTCTAAATATTACTTAAAAAGATCTTTCCTTTTCATTAAATCCTCTGAATTACAGATATTATTTATATCCACTATTGAGGACCGTGTGTTGACCCCCCACTAATTTCTATACCACTTATAATTTGCCACCTGGATCATTTCCACGTGTCACTTTTTACTGGCGTGTACATTTTTTTGGCCCCACCATTATCCCATGCCAAGACCTTATCCACCTCACCTCAGTGAGGGCCCCACATACGCATGCTTACTCGAAATTGTTAAAACGACAATCTATCTCTTGGAAATTTCAGTCCAACTGGTTTTAAGTGTGAACACGTGCCTTCTGTGGAGGACCCACCATTAAATGAGGCTAAATTGGCATGTGTCATATATGTGACGGAAATTGTGCGAGACTGCCTGTGACAAAATTCATGCCATAACAGGCATAATCAACCTTTTTGGAGTTATTATCAGTATAAAATGGAGCTCACCATGTATGGTGGTGCAGGTGCAGGCGCAGGTTCAGTTTTCTTGAAAAATTTCTGAAATTTTGAGTTTGAAATTCAGTTGAGAATGGGTACTGAGGCGGTGGAGATTTTGTATGAAAATGGTTTCTCTAAGGTTTGTAATGAGACGATTAATCAGAATAAGAATGGGAATCATCAAGATTGTTGTTGGTATGAGGAAGTGATCGACGATCATCTCAAATGGTCGTTTGCTTTGAACAGGTTCGTAATTGTAAACAACTTTAATTTCTTCGTCATTCTCAACACCTTATTAAAGTTTTCTAACTTAAAACAAAATATATCTTCCATCTCAAATGCGAGAATATATGTAAACATTTTATGAAAAGGAGGATTACGATTAAGTTTTGCTTTGATTTCTCTTAATATCAAGTTACTAGAGGCGAAAGAAACGGGAGACATTTTAATGGCTTTAGAATTATCACCTCAAGTTAATGCTTGTTTGTCCATGAAGAAGTTTACTCTCTTTGGTTTAATTTCTAACCAAACAAAGCCTTCAGAAATATAGAAAATTAATTGTCCATATAGAAAGTGATTCAAATTTTAGTCTATTTTTGTTTTGAATTAATATTATTTAGAGTAAAATTAATTAATTTTATTCTCTTCTTGTCCCAACAGAGTGCTGCATAAAGGGACCAGCGAATACCAGGATATTGCTCTTTTGGACACTAAACGTTTCGGGAAGGTAAGCACCCTTTGTCCTTTCGTTGTTTATCTAAGAACACGATTATATATATGTTGAAACTATGAAATGATAAATACTAATAGGAAAATAATACTTATACTTTCATAAACTTTATTTCATAACTTCTACATCCGAGTTCGCAATTGATCAACTCGTAATAGGTCTACCTTATCTAATTGCAGTCTTACCAATTGTAAGTTATCATAAGAAAAAGTTTGTAAGATTTTATTGTGGCCAATTTTTATTGATACTAAATATTGTTTTTAAGTAGTATTTATTCAATCTACATACAAATGTTTGTGACAATACTCTTTTATTAATTGACATTATTAATATATCCCTTATTTTTTCTTTATTGTGTTGACTTTTTTACTTTCATTCTGCCTTTTGTTGTTCATTGTTTTATCATTTGAAGAATTTAAATCAATCTTTAAATTAAAATATAAAAAACAATAACATTTATGATTGACATTCAAATCGTTTTTTTAATTTTTTTTATTTTTTTTATTTTTTGTCTTCTGATAGTCCAACTCTTATATACAATACTTTCTTCCCCTTTATTCTAACACTAATGCTCTAATATTTTTATGGTTTTGATTAAATAAAGGTGTTGGTGATTGATGGAAAGATGCAGAGTGCTGAATCGGATGAATTTATTTATCATGAATGTTTAATTCATCCTCCTCTCTTATGTCACCCAAAGTAACGTATATATTAATTTATCCATATGGGTTGTCTCATTAATTGATTAATACAAATTTCTATTTATCATGACCATCATATTCTTCTTACACTGTTAGATAAGGATATGGAGCTTGGACGAATATACTTTTAATATAAATAATAACATTTATTCCCTTCGTATTGATTCTTCAAGTGTTTTCATATTGCAAAGATGATAACAAATTAATGGGTTGGTTTATTAGAGGATGTAATATTTCTGTGATATTCCTACATTTTTTCATAAAGAAGATGATGATAAATCTCCAAATTTATAATAAAAGCAAATTAAAATTTAATTCTGATTTATTATGTACAGCCCAAAAACTGTATTCATAATGGGAGGTGGCGAAGGGTCTGCTGCAAGGGAAGCTCTCAAACACAAGTCAATTGAAAAAGTTGTCATGTGTGATATTGACCAGGTACTTTTTCTAAATATAATCTTGTGCAATCATATGGCTTACGCACAGATAGAATTGAAAACTATTTTAATCCTTCTGTTTTATGCTTCTTTCATCTGTCTAATAACTTGATCTTGCTGCAGGAAGTAGTTGATTTCTGCCGAAGATACCTGACAGTAAACCTAGAGGCATTTTGTGACAAGAAGCTTCATCTAGTTGTTAATGATGCCAAGTAAGTTTATTTTTGTCTGTTCAAACCTATGTCACATAAACATGTAGTTGAGTTAATAGTAATTATACAGCATCCAAAGCTGCTTTTAGGGCTATCATGTACCATATATGATATATTGCACTTGTAAAGTCTTAGGGGACAGTTTATTTAATGATAATTTCAAATAAAGTTTATGAAATAGCATGGTGAAAGTGACGAATTTCAAGCGTGTTCCTTATTTGAAACTGTGTAGGGCTGAATTGGAGAAGAGAAATGAGAAATTCGATATCATTGTGGGAGATCTAGCTGACCCTGTTGAAGGAGGGCCTTGCTATCAGCTCTACACAAAATCCTTCTACGAGCGAATTCTGAAGCCTAAGCTTAAGGACAATGGCATTTTTGTTACCCAGGTAAGAACTTTATTGTTCCTGTTAGTTGATTTGTCTACCTTCTAGGAAAAGTAAACTAGACATTGTATTAAATCTTTGTTATATAGGCTGGACCAGCAGGCATTTTCAGCCACAAGGAGGTCTTTTCATCTATTCACAACACGATTAAACAGGTTTTTAAGTGTAAGCATATTCTTCAACGAACCAATTATTCTTTTGTTGCTTTCTAATTAACCTGACACCTTTTATTAACATTCTGTTATGCATTGCAGATGTGCTGGCATACACAGCTCATGTGCCCTCTTTTGCAGATACCTGGGGATGGGTTATGGTATGTCGTTGATGCAAGTATTTGCTTATTAGTGCATGGTTAGTTTACATTTTGTTTATGCTAACGCATACAATTTGATTTAGGCGTCCGACCAACCATTCTCTATCAAAGCTGAGGAAATCGACCAGAGGATTGAAGACAGGATTAATGGTGAATTACTCTACCTAAATGGCGCTTCGTTCCTCTCCTCTGCCACAATGAATAAGGCTGTTTCTTTGTCGTAAGTTCTGATTTTCACACTTACAACCGTGCCAGATTTTGCAGAAACATCCTAAAAAATGTGTTAATATAATTTTTAAGTAACTCATTGATTGAGAAGGTTAATTTGATTGCTTTTTCAGGTTGTTGAATGAAACTCACGTCTACACGGAGGAAGATGCAAGATTTATTCATGGACATGGTGTGGCTTATAACCGCCATTGAGGTCTCTCGGGCCTCAATTTGGTGGGGGAATTGCTGTACAGAAATATGAAATAGAACTTAAATTAAGCTTCTCTAGGAAATCAATCAAAACATTTTGTTAGAAGCATTTGGTGTTAAGACAATATTGTTATTGGCTTCATTGGGGTGTTTATAGGAGTCATTACAATAAACTAAACTATCTTATGACAGTTTTATCTAAGTAATGATATCATGAGGCAATCCTCCATTCTGATTTTTTAACTCTGGAATTGGTTCCGTTTGTGATTTGTCATTCAATTTTGTTTATTTGTTTATCCTCTCAGTTGTTCTGGATAGTGTGTGTGACCTTATATTCTGAAGCTTTCCTATATTTGTGCTAAAACAATATCCCACCAAAGATAATATATATATAGAGAAAAGGTCTTGCATATTACTAATATAAACCAGTGTAAAAACAACAATAATACAGCGAAGAGATGGAGAGAATTCAGTGACGTTTCAGATACCCGATCAGCTTCGCTTAACAGGATCAAAGTTAGAGACCCCAATAACAGCTCCAACGATCACACCAAGCACGACTCCACCAGCGACGATGCTGAGCAAGAAGTTCTTGAGAGAAGGGGAGACACCAGGTCCAGCTGCCTCAGCCACCTGAGGTATTATCATTGAAGCTGTTAATGCAGCTGCTGTGAGTCCAGTCACAGCCTTTTCTCTTAAAGAGGCCTGCACTTCAACTCTGGCTTTTGACTTTGAGTTAGTGAAGAAGAAAACAGATTTTGATGGTCTTACAGGTAATGGTTTGATGAAGGATTGAGAATTTGGGTGGTGAACCCTTTTCTGGGTTGCAGAAGATAGTGGCATAGACATTGAAACTGAGACCATTTTGTAAGTTGAATTGGGTAATTGCTATTGAGTGTCTGCTTGGAATAAAATAGGTAAGCAAGTGAGTTTATTGATGAATTGGTCCAATTGGAATAGACAGAGAGAGATGAGAGGTGGAAAATAGAGATTTGGAGGTGATGTGTGAATTGGACGGTTTTCTATGTGGCAAAATTTACACCTGGGCTTGGAGGATAAGCTTATCCTCCTAGATTTATTCATCTACTTGGCAATGTACGTGTTTCATGTATAAGAACACTACACTATTATTTTCTTAATAGATTGTTAGTTACTTCCAATGGATGGTCATGAAAATATATATATGTTTCTTCTAACTAATCACATCTAATATAAAATAAAATAAATGTAACAGATAATGTAACAAATAACAAGTAGTTCACTTGTATTGGATTTTTAAGGGAAAAAGTAAATAAGTATATTAAAATCATTTTTAATAATTTACAACTAAAAATCTTTTTCTTAATCCAATTATTAATATATTTTTTTCCGTAAAAACTTTAGTTTTAAAAAATATACTACAAAAATCTCACTTTTATGTTGTGTTGCTTAAGTATTTAGTGGTGATTAGGAACTTGGCCCGACCTGGCCGGTTTAACTGGTTGGACCGGGACCTAAGGCCTTCTCCGGGTCGGGTTTAGGATTTACACTGTTCCTAAAATCTCTAATCTGACTGTCGACAAACGAGGGGCTACCAAGTGCCAAGGTTAGAAGGGTTTTGTAGAGTGGAAGCTGATGGTTCAAGGGTTGGTTTTGGATTGAATTTTGGATGCCAGAATCAGTTGGAATTTGGCCGAAAAAAATCAACCTAATACGCGAGTCATGGCCGACGAATAGGGGGCTACCAAGTGTCGAGGTTAGATGGATTTTATGGAGTGGAGGCTAATGGTTCAGGTGGTGGCGTTGAATTGAATTTTTGACGTCGAATTTGGCCGAAAAAATCAACCCGATAGCGAGATGTATGCGAGCCACGGCCAGCAAATGGGGGCTACCAAGTTCCGGGTTAAAGAGGTTTTTCTAGAGTGGAGGACAATGGTTCAAGTGGTGGTATCAGAGTGAATTTTGGCTGTCGAAATCAACAGAAATTTGACCAGAAAAATCAATTTAGGGTTAGATCATAGGGTTGTATTTACTAGATTTCAAACTTGCAAGGATTGCTACGTATTTTTCAGGGGTGTGTTTGAAAATTTCAAAGTTGTTGGTGTTAGTGTATCCTCTAGGAACCAATCGTGTCGTCGGTTCCAAGGTATTATGTTTTGTATATATATGTTTATTGTTTCATTTATATATATATATATACATGTGAAATATCCGGATGATACCAATCTTTAGAATATCAAAATCATCAAAGTATTCCCTGCATAGGTATTATTAATTGGATAATAATATTACATAGTAGGCATGCTGAATGCCTCCGTAGAATATCATGTGATGGTATTAGTGTAGGTGATTATAAAAGTTATATCACTATAGCATTAGTATGGATAAGCGGTTAGTGAACTGTTTATCTAATATGGTCATTTATGATAAATCACATGGACATTTAAAATGTAGTCAATGATTCATCATATAATCATCCTAATGTATTATTAATCCTTAGACTTGAGATATCACCATTGGATTCTGCATAAACGCATATGGTTCATATGGTGTATAAACACGAGGCTAATCATGTCATGTTTTAATAAGCTGATATGACTATGTGTTGTTTATGTGTGAGGATAAGTGATAGTCAATATGGGAGATTCGTTGACTTGGTATAGATTGATATCAAGTTTCTAGACAAATGTCAAGATACATTAAAAAAGGGAAATCTCCAGCCAGGATATATAAAATATTACATAAAAGGTTGTTTCATGGTGACACGTTCCATATGTATTGATTGTCAATTTGTTATAAAATTAAGATAAGGATTTTGACATAACTAATTGGAATTAAATAGAATTCAAATTCATAATTAATCATTTTCTTTATATTAAATTGAATTTAACAATGGGTTGTAATGTAAACATATGAACAATTTAAGGGTTAAATTGTTATGTAAACAATTTAAGAGTTAATTTTTTAATTGCAATTAAATGTTAATCTAATGTTATTATTTAAAGAAGTTTAACAACTTCATAATAATTATGAAATTATTACAACTCCAAAATAATTATGGAATTGTATAAGGAAGTCCAAAACAATTATTGAATTGTTTACAAGGCTAAATATGTAAAGAAAATTATATATCAATTTTGAGATAGAGATCAAAATTTCTAAGAACCCTAAATGTCTCTCTTGGCCTAATTCTTCTTTTACCTTAGTGTAGATACTCTTTTGTTTAATTTCTTTTGAAATTAAAAGTCTCTAAGGTTGCTAAGGACTTAAGGTAACAAGTTATACCTTATTTGTTTTCAATTTGATTGAATTTTTTGGCAAAATATGAATATACATATTATAGTATCACATGCATCATTCTTCATGCATTCTATCTTTTAGCTGGATCATCGGTTAGACCACTAGTTTAACCGGTCGGACTGATCAACCTGGGACTCGCTCCTTTTTGGCCGGGTGACACCGTGTGTCAGGTTTCATATTGGTATTTAGGCCTTCGACTCTACCTCATGGCCCTTTATGAAGCACTTCGCCAATGTAAGCATTGCCTATCTTTACCATAAATTGCATTAGAGAAACCATATTCTGTTCTAGTAACCCCATTTAATTTTTGGATGGATAATTTTTAGCCCCAGCTTTGTTTTTTTTATCAGTAGTCCCCATTTTTTTTGGGAAGTTTAACCTTAAATAAAATTATTATAAAAGAACATTATCAATTCTAAATACACTCCTACTTTATTTTATATATATATATATATTTTTTATAACATTTAAAACTCATAGTTTATCCATTTAAATTGCTTTAGGAAAACATAAACAATAATCACATTTCACTTCTCCATCATATTCAAAATTTTCGGCTAATATGTTTGTTCTTCTTAAACTTGAAGTTATAAACTAATCCTCTTTTTTTTAATGGCAAAACTAGATTTTCTCACTTTCGGTGGAGTTTTTTGGAGTGATTGGAGTTCTTTTAGGATTATATAAATTTTGTATTTAACAATTGTTGGTTGATAGAAGAAGTACAGAAAATATAGAAAATCTATGAAAAACTACTTATTTGACCCTATTTTAAGAGTCAAAATAAAAATTAACCTAACTCTATCTGTCTTTGTAAGTAAGACCTTTGATGCAAAATTTGGACAATTTTACCCTTCCTCTTCACTTCACTTATCTTCTCTTTTCATCTTTCCTCTTCTCTCTCTCTTTTCTTCTTTTCTCTTCTCTTTTCTTATTTCTTTTCTTTCTTCTCCTTAGTGTTTTTAGATTTTTTTTATTGTTTGTATATGTTTAGGGGTGTATATCATGTTCATATGTGTTTAATATAAATGAAAATAATGCAAAAGGAAAAAAAATAAACGAATCAAAAGAAATTTCTAGAAAATTGTAGGCTCTGTTTGGTTCAAAATTTGGGGGTTTTGGGAAAAGTTTTTTGAAAAAAGTTGAATTGGGCGGGTATTACGATGTAGAATTTATAAATTAATAAAATACCCTTTATGTTTGTTTTTTTACAAAATACCCCCTATAATAAAACATTAAAAGTTAACAAAAATACCCCTAACCCACCCTCAAACACCCCCAGCCGGCGACCACCACCGGAGGTGGCCAGAGTCTCCGTATGGGCACATGACCTGGTTGGATCTTGCCGGTCATGCGTCATCTATGGCCGATCCACGCGTGGATCCGGCGGAGCTAGATCTGATCGAGATCGGCGTCAGCGCGGATCTGCGTGTTCTCAACAACTGGCCGGAACAAATGGTCGTCGTTGATGGTCAAGCACGATTGTTTGTTGGCCGTCGTGGCCAGTGTTGAGCGGCCAAAGATCTGGCCGTCAACGGCTAGATCTTTGGCCTTAGATCTGGCCTTTTCCGGCCAGATCCACGGTGGATATGGCCGGAAAAGGCTAGATCGGCGCACTACCGGCCAGATTCAGCCGGTAGTGCGCCATCCTACCAGTATTCCAGGCCATTTTCCTAGGTAGTGGTGGCCTAAGGAATCAGTAAATGTGGAATTGTTGGGGTGTTTTTGTAATTTTAAAAAAAATATTTAGGGCTATTTAATTAAATTAACAAATTTAGAGGGTTTAAAAAAATTAAATAATATTGAAAATAGTATTCCCAAAAATGAGAAATTTTGGGTATTTTACTGTTTAACTTTTTTGGGAATACCAAGAATAGTATTCCCAATCTTGAACCAAACAGAGCCGTAGATTCTCAAGTCGCAAAAGTCTACTCTCGCAACAGTCCTTTCTTGCACGAGTAGGGTATAATGATTTACATTCACTCGAGTGGGGTCTTTTTGATAAGTTTTTAGGGGTTATAATGATTATTTACATGGTAGATTATATGTAAAATGTCAAGTTGACTCATAAAATATCAAAAAAGTCCATTTGAGTGAGACTAATATCATTGTACCCCACTCATGAATGGCGCAAGAGTCTAGTCAATCGATTTCATTGCTTTGTTTTCTGGAAGAGATCTTTCAACCTAATTTTAGTTAACATTATAGTTTTTTTTTTTTTTTGTATATACTAAATATTATTTCGACATTTCATATATTTTTTAACATTATATTCTTTCAAAAAATCGTAATATTTAATCTTAAATCAAAAGCTTTTTATCATTTTCATGGAAGCAATGGTATTAATGTGATTAAGTGTAGAAGACAAAGGTAGAAATGTCAAAAAATCTTGTGAGGAGTCTTCCTTACAAAGTCATTTAAAAGTTGGTTATTTTTTAATTTGAATTTTAAAAAAATGTTAACTAAGTAAAATTTCCAAAATCTATTTAGTAATTAAGAAAACAAAATCTTTAGTTTAGGAGACTTAAAAGGAAAATTTAATAAATATATAGATATTTATCATCTTATATTATAATTGTCATATTTCAATGGATCTTTACAAATTTAGACGAAATAAAGTAGGAGATGATCTAAATCTAAAAATTAGGAAAATGGGGTAAAGAATAAAAGGGGTAATTTGGGAATTAAGTGGGGCTTAAAAGGATTTTTCAAAATATAAATAGGGTATACTAAACCTAATAACAGGAGCTTCTGATCAAATTATATGCGGGCTAAAAATCACTTCCCTTAATTTTTTTTGGGGACAAATTTGTTAAATAAAATGGTTATGAAAGAAAATACTAGTTCTAAGTACAACTTTATTATTTTATTTATTTATTGACCATGAACCCTAAATTTATGTATAGGCTCTTAACTCTGAACTTTTCTTGTTTATTATAAACCTATGTTGATTCGAATATTTGTTTATTTGATGTTTAATATAAAGTTTGTTAAACATCAATTAAACATTTTTCTCAAACTTCTATAAGTTAGAAGGACATTTTGACTGAATTTATTTGAAAAGAGAATAGAGAGAGCAAAAGAAGAGAAATTATACAATTAATAGAAATGTAAATTATCATTACTTTACTAAATAAGAACCCTAGATATAAGTTCATATAAATTAGAAAAATAAAAAGAATGAAAGAAAAAAAAGACAAGCCACTCTTGAAAGGCAGCGATGAGATTTCAATTTGGCATTTGGAATGACAGAAGAAGCATGCATTATAAAAGTGTTTTGATTTGCATTTGAGATGTGGATGTAATCAATAATGCTTTTTTATGCTAGTAGAAATTCATTTTATAACTTATTAAATGGAACACGATATACTTGATAATGGAAGGCTAATGATTTCCCATTTGCATCATTGTTGCTAGCTACTGCTCTATACAAGGATGGGCTCATTTTTCATCGAGACAAAGCTAGCCCATTACAACATGCTTCACCAACTGATTTTACAATTTTGACTCTACGCTTCAATGAATTTTTCGGGAAGTCAATACATTACACTCGAACTATAGAATGGCTGCTGATAAACTATATCCCACTTTCTTTGGTCAATTAATCTTACAAATCATATTTTACAAATGCATTTTTTCTGTAATCATAAAGTTTTAAAAATTCACGTGGCCAGAAAAGATTATAGCTAAATTCACGCCCAGCTGCGTTTTTAGAAATTTGCACCCACAGCTTCAACAGGGTATTATTCTTTTTTTACTCTAGAGGCCAATTCCACTTTCCACCTGTATATCATGATAGATGGCAACCATTCCAGATATGACAAACACTTTGATTCAAAAGCTCCTATCATGGTTTCAGTTTAATCTATCTTTTTTATTCATGTTCTCATCTTACTTTGATTATTTATATCTTGATGAATTTGACTACTTCCTCGTGTGTCACACTTGGTGAAACCTCTTTAATTGCTACAACATTAACCATTTATAATATTATCATCATTGATAAGTCATGCCGAGAATATAAGACAACAGGAAATACAAATAAGAGACTATAGTTCTTGATTATCTTCAGAACTATTACACTAGAGCAGCAGTACCTTATCTGTCGCCAATTTCTTGTGATGGTGGAACACACAGCTTGGCACCTTCATTATGGAGAGCTGACTCATCATTGTGAATATGTAAGGAAAAAACTATGCCACAGTTTCACTATAGTCTATAGCATCTTCCCTTTGCCATCAAAATATGCTGTAATCATACAAAAAGTTTAGTTTAGTTTACAACAAAAGAGAGAGATTTTCGGTGTCATGCTATAGTTCAAGCTGAAATCAATTAGAAGTACAGGTACAAAGTGAGTGGTATTTTGTATTCTTGTCACCAAGTCCAGTTCAGAAATCTGTGCAACTTTACTATATGTGAATTATGGTTTCACTAAAACCAAATAATCACAGGCTAGAAAATCCTTAAATTTGTTGATTTGAGTAGCAGCTACAAGTTGCCAAGGAAAACCTAAGCTATTCCTTAATGCACTTCTAAAAAAATCAACCAGCAATATATCTTTTACTCTCATCCTGAAGTAACAAGATTTGATATTTTAAATGAGTCATACATATTATGCTAATTAAAATAGGGCGAGAGAATGAACAAATACTTACTTGCTTTTATCAAATGCTTTCTTGGGTCATGAGAAACGATTATCTGATGGCCCAGTAGTTGATTCTTTCCCGATTTGGCCAAGATGAACTTGTTGGGGAAGTAGATTGTACTTTATGTTTAGTTCCTCAAAGATTCTCTTTAGTTCAATGACCAGTTCACTTCTTCTTTTGTTCTTCTCTCCAAACTCTTGGAAGTTCATTGTGTGAGTACAGTAGAGACCTATCTTTATCTTATTCACATTTTCAATTTCTTTCACCACTACATTGTGGTTAGGATGCCAATGTTGGGGATTTTTCTCCAAATAGCTGACCAAACAAGACCAGAAAGTGTCAAATTTAAGGACAAAAGAAAAAGTTTCTAACTTTGACCCCAAGCAAGTTGTATCAAGGCAAAAACAGAAGGCTAAGTGAAACACCCATATAGAAGGACAATGGTCTAGAATCAACAACATAATCAGTTTGCCATGAAACAGTAGTATATAATGAAATTACAAAAAAGGGATATCGTCAACTTACTTCTTTATTTTTTCTTTCAGCAACCCAATCTTCTCTACTGGCGTCATAAAATCGATGGAAAATTCAATGGAATCACCCATATCTGGACTTCTGTAGTAATTACTGATGGGCTTTGTAGACAAAACTGAATTTGGATAGTAAAGCTTTTCATTATCAAGCTTCAAGAAGACTGTCGTTAAAATGTTCATTTCTTCAACCAACAACTGTCAAGACACCATGAATATTAACCAGATGTAGATGAACATTCTAGTCATAATAAATTATGATAGTTTTAAGAAGTTACCTGAACCCCATCAACAACACAACGGTCACCAACATCAAATGGATGCATCACAAATACAAATATGATAGCTTCAAATATAGTCTTGCAAGTGTTCCCAAACATAAAAGCTGCTACCACTAGTTGCGATGAGAGGAAGACGAGCACTTTTGTTGTTGCAATTTCCATTAAGAGGAGCCAAATTACAACAGTCACAATTACCAGGATCACTGTCACAAGCTTGTTCAATTGCTTTACAGCAGTTTTAGTGTCATTTAGTGCATGCGCTAGTGCTTTTCGACCATTGTAAACCTTCACCTGCACAAATTAAGAAAAGGAGAAGAAAGAAAGGGGGTGTGGTGGGGGGAAGTAAGTTACCAAAAGAATCTCTGCCTAACCAAAGAGAGGTTCCCTATCTTAATAACATAACTAAGAGATATAGTCACTTCAAGCTTATTATAAACTTGTTCACTCCCATTGTGTTACCAAATTGAGCTGAATATATTCAATGCACTCGAAAAGTTAAAATTATCTTTGCTCTGACGGTTCATGGAAAGATGGAAAAAGAACAATAATGTTTCATATTTGAGTAGTAAGTTGCCAAATCTTCTTTCCCTTAGTACTAATCAGAAGTTCACTTGAGCACCTACATAACTTTAAAACATGCCAGTTTCATGGCTTCATAATTTTTAACCTCAAATAAAAAGTTCAGAAGCAGAATTGGACCAACAGCACTTGGCCATCCATCAGAACAGGAAGCATTGGAAGAAAAGAGTGGATCCTTATAAATTAAAGGGTTAAGGCATCAATAACCTCCATATGTTTTGGTCAAAAATCAAGTGGATTAAGGAGGATTAACATTCATTAGAAACCTCCTTTACAATCCACCTGATTTTTTATAAAACATAGCAAAAGACAATATATTAACCCCAAACTAAACATAAATAATCTTACCACCCAGTCTGTCAGAGCTTTCCTATCAATCCGTCCTTTCTCAGATCCTTCAATTAGCGGGAATACAAGATCCACCTCCTCTTTAATCATAAATCTTGAGAGGTCTTCCTCATCAATGTACCTATTCATAAAGTAAAAATGCTCAGGAGAAATGACAAAGACAGGGGAAAATAACATAAAGACACTGGAAGCCTCAAAAAGAGTAAGAATGTCTCACTTGCAACCAGGCTGAGCAACATTATTAAATATTTGGAATGCAGCTGCAGTCGCTTCCATCTCATTGGTAATTTCCTTATCTGCTTGTTCAGTCATATCCTCTACAGTTTCATCTAATGTATTTGAGATTGTGGTGAGCCCTGAATTCATGATTGCATCAACCAATACCTTCATGGTCCAAGCCGTTACCTTCTCTTGCTTCATTTTATGAAATTTACCCATATCAATAATCTTTTTCTCCTTTGCTTCTTTACCTTTCTTTTTACTACGGAAACTCAGTTGACCGGTGCTTGCTGATTTCCCAACCCTCTGAGCTACCTCAATGAGTGGAGGTCCTGAGAGAGTCTGAAGTACATACTGATGGAAGATTGATTCTTGGATTCTATCAAAGAATCTATTGACATGGAAATTAGAAGCTAAAATCTTTAGCAACAAAGTTTTCAACAGCCACAGAAATGCCCCGATGAGAATAGTGATAAGAGTCATGGTTACATAATCCAGAACCTTGGTGGCAAACTCTGATCGCTTAACCCCACTCTTAAACAACAAGACCCAAGTAAGAAGAACCAGAGCCAGCCACATAAAAACCTGAACACTCTTTTTTAGACCATGAACAAAATAAAGCACCTTCTTCTTTAGCAAAAAGTTCTTCTCAATCAAGAAAACAACAAAATGCATAATCCAATTAGTCACCATCATGCCAGAGAATATGACCAACACAAGCACACACCATTTCCAGACCTCCAACTCCCAAATCATAGACTTTTCCAATTTTTTCACAGTCAAGCTAGCAACTAAACACACCACGATCCACAAAAAAGCAACCCACTCAATGAACACTTTAGTTTTAATTTTCTTGCGGTTTTGTTTACTCAATTTAACTTTCTGGTAAATCTCCTCGTCCTCATCATATCCTGCTCTTCCTGGAGATGCCATTAGTGGTGTTCTTGGGGTAATTGGATTTGTCACAGTACTTGAAACAGACTTATTATTAGGTGATCCTCTACTAAGCGAATTCCTACAAGGCGATTTCACACCAACTTGTTCTTGAAATGCCAAACTATCATTCTCTTCCAACATATTAGCATCAATATTATATGGTTGTTCTCCAAATCTCGATTTGGGTTTTGAGTACACTGACCTTTTTAATGACCTTCTTTGTCTAAGGATCGTTTCAACGGTAGTTGGAATTTTTGGTGGCTTATTTGGGCTTGGACTAGATCTTGAAATCTCAGGCGAAGGACAACTCACTGGCACTGATTTTGCTACAGAACCAGCAGTAGCCGGTTCTGTAGTTGCTACTGAAGAAGACTCTTTTGCATTTGTGTTGTCTAAATTAGCTTTTGGAGTCTCTTCCCCCGAAATTTTTATCACCACTTCATTACCATTCAAAGTTTTCTTTTCTGACATGCTTATTTCACCACCTCTAGGAGCTTTCTCTTTAGCATCCATCAATCAAATCCTAAAATAATTTCAAAACACAAGAAGTTTCGCCGTTATTTACTAAAAAAAAATAAAAGCCAGAAACGACATAAGTGCTACAAAATCTTCAAAAAAACCGTACATTTTTCTTCAAGAGATTTTATCAAAAAGTAAAGCCTTTCAGCTCAAAAAGCTTTCTACTTGATCATCCTTTTCCTTAAAATTAGCGTATCTGTTGTTTTAACCAGCTAATTTCGCACCAAAAGGACTACTAAAATACAAACTATACATTCATCATGGTAGAAGATAAATAAGCTGAGTGTATTTACCTGTTACTAGCTCGCCGGAGAGTTTAGTCATTCACTAGCGCTGAGAAAAATGGAAGAGACAGTGATAAATGATATCCAAAGACGATTAAGTTTGAGCCAATATGATTCCAAACAAAGTGAAGAAAGATCTGTGTAAAACCAAAAGACCAGCAGAGGAGCAGGTGATTTGGAACTGCAAAGAGAGATTAGAAGTAATAATGATAATGACAGCTAGCACTAGTTATGCCGTGAAATGGGCCATTAACAGAGAGAATGTTGGACCGCTGTGGAGACGGTGTGAACAGAGTGAGACGAACGGCAAACCGAGAAGGATAGAGAGTGTGGAAAGTTAAAGAGATTTCACATTTTGTGGAGTGACCAACTGAAAAGATATATATTAAAGCTTGAAGTTCTAGAAAAAAGAAAGCCTATGAGTCATGTTGTGAAAATACATGGAAGACGGTGTTCAGTAAACTAATATTTCAGCTGGAAACAGACGTTTAAATCAAAGGTGGTGATAGGAGGGTAGAACTGTCAATCAGGTTTTCTATTATATGTACTTTTTCGGACTATTATATGTACTTTGAAACTGCCATATGGCCCATACATGTAGATGGTGAGTGTCTGCCTAGCCTTCTGGTTGTTTGTAAACTTGTAATAATGATCGTAGACGCTGTATCTAGAGCTGGGCAAGGGACCGGTATCTTACGGCCAGGTTTAGGCCCGTTTGGGACTGATCCCAAATGGGACTAGTCTCTCATGAGTCTGGGACCGATCTTAGGCCCATGAGAAAAACTAAGACTCGGATCAGGTCTTAGGCCTGATCAGGACTGGTCCTATGGGGTTTGGAAAATTTTATTTTCGCCTCTCAATTTTTTTTATATTTTGGGGGCAAAACGAAATTTTATAGTGGGTTTTTAGTATTTTTTAGGGGTTGATTAGTAAGTTTCTAAAAATTTAACTAATTTTAAAAAATAATAAACTAATAGTTAATTTTAATTTTTAACATAAATGTAATATTCACATTTCATACATTCACGCTTCACAAATAAACAATTAAATAGTTTTTTTTATTAAATTATTCATCTTCAATTTCTTCGTCAACACTAGTTACATTATTCAAATCTGTATTCCTAAGAGTTCGAGTAGTTCGGGATCTTCAGGGTGCTGTTGTAGTCTTCTTTCTGCATGAGTCAAATCCCGTAAACACGTTATCACTTCAATCATCTCATCGGTTAAAGAACATCTTCTGTCTTCAACAATCTGACCACTCGTTGAAAATGTTGACTCGGATGCAATTGTAGAAACCGGCACAGATAAAATGTCACATGCCATTTGGGATATAATGGGGAATTGACTTTCTTGTTGGTTCCACCATTGAAGAATATCCATGTCAAGTTGCTCCTTCATCGTCATAAAGGTCAAGTCCACTGTAGGTAGCAGTCATCTCATTTGGTCTATGTATGTACGAGCTGGAGCTTCTGCCACGTCCCACATACGCCCACTTGCTCGATCCTTGAGGGGGGGCTACATCAACGTCCTGATTGCCTCTCCTAGACGTTCCACTTCCACTTCCACTTCCACTTCTACTTCCATTGTATCTGTTCTCATATAAAGAAAAAAGTCTATCCAATTTGTGTTTAAAGTCAGTCAAATAAGACGTATAATCATGTCCTAAATAATGGCCTAACTCAGTAATTACATCGTTAACTACGGATAATTTAAACCTAGGATCTAGAAAAAGGCCTAATCCATATAAGAATGGAATATCTAACCAATATCTCTTATATTTTTCTTCCATACTTGAAACAATTTCACTAAAAATGTTATCATATCTATATTGATCAAAAGTTTTAGCAATTTGAACTAAAATATCTAACACTAAATTAGTAGTTGGATAATAAATACCACTTAATGTATTAGTAGCATCATAAAAAATTTTAAGAAATGAATAAAAAAGTTCACAAACCGCCCAATCATTATAGTTGACAACTTCCTCTGGATAGTTCTTCCGGTTGACGAAATCTGTAATTTGTTTCGCGGTTGACAAAGTTTTTTCCAACATCAAGTAGGTAGAGTTTCAATGGATAGGCATGTCTGTACATAACTTCAAAGGTCGAACCGGTGGGTCCTCTTGCTTACAATATTTGACGTACTCCTGCCATCTTTTATTGCTACCACCGACGATAAATCCGATAGCTCTACGCACCCTCTCCATCTTTGAATGTATAGCATCTAAACCTGTTTTAACTATCAAATTGATGATGTGACAAGCACATCTCTGGTGATAAAATTTGCCTTCACCAAGCGGATCCAATTTCTTTTCAAATAAAGATATTGTCGTAGTGTTAGCAACTGCATTATCAAGTGTTAGCGCTACAACTCTATCAGTTAATAAATATTCTTGCAAAACTTCAAGAATTGTAAAATAAATAGTTTCAACACTAGGTTTTTCATATAATGGTTTAAAACCTATAAATTTTTGTTGTAAACCCCAATTATGATCTAAGAAATGTACTGTAACAGTTAAAAAATCGGTTCAGACAAGCCCATATGTCTAATGTAAGTGCAATAGATATATTCCTAAAATTTTGAAATTCGTTTTTAAGTTTATTATTTATTTTGTTATAAAGTTTTAGTATATCTCTTCTACTGGTAGTTCTACTAACAAGGGTATATGCTAGACAAAATGCAGTTTTAATCATATTAATAAAAAAAGGATTTTCAGATAAACAAATGGGAGAGTCCGTAGCAACTATATATCTTGCTATTTCCTCTCGTGTAACATGTGTATTGTATTGCCATGTTGAGAGAGTTGAGAATTGTGGGTTAAAATTAAGTTGAGTTTGAATTTGTCTACCTGATCCGCTTGAAGATGCATTTATTTGGGGATGCTTCTTCTCTATGTGTCGTCGCATCGTCGAAGTCCCCTTCTCAGCCCCAAAATGGTTCTACATAAATTACATATCCCACACGATTCTTCCCCCTCCCCATTTGTCTTTGGCCGTTTTGATTTGGTGAAGTATCGTCAGACATCGGACACGACCCTCTTTGACTCGGGGGCTTGGGGGTTGGGAGTGTCCGTGCGTTGACTCGCAACTCACATGTGTTTGGCTACACCTCGTCCTGACCGAATGTGATTGTAGAATTACAGCTGCATCCTCTGGAGGAAATGGTGAAAATGGATTGAAAGCTTCAATTTTTTCGATGGATGGAACGTAAAACTCATTTGGGGAAGACATTATAAATTTATGATAAAATAATAAATAATTAAAATGAAAAGAAATTAAATAATAATATGAAATTATGATGATATTGAAAAATAGAAAAAAATTGAATAATATAAATAAATTATAAATATAAATTGAATGAGAAATTGATTGGAGATTTGGAGTAGAGAGATTGAGAGAATGAAAGAATAAGAGATTGATTGGTGTGAAAAAAATTAAAGATTTTAGGGTTATTTATAGTGTAGTTGTGGGGGAGGGGAAAATGAAAAAAAAAAACTTATAATTATATAAATATAACCGTTGGTGTCAGTTGACCGTTGGCAGCCAATGGTTATAAAATTTTTTATAATCGTTGGCTGCTAACGGTTAATTTTTTTTTTTAATAAATTTTGTAAAATTTTTTTTAGTCCTTATAATTTATACTTATTTTAGGGGGTTTAATATAATTTTACAAAAGACTAAAATGATAAAAAGTAAAAAAAATTTGGGCCCAGGCCCAGCCTTGGAGGAGGGCCTAGTGGAGGGCCCGGGCCCTCCTCCTTAGGCCTGGTCCTAGGACCGATTTTTGGAGCTGGGCTTTTGGGTCCGGTCCCAAATGCCCAGCTCTAGCTGTATCACGTGTTATAATCATTTCATTTGAATTCAGAACTAATTTTAAAATAGTGTTTAAACTTTAAACAATTTCTTTAATTTTAGAGTAAACGACATTTTCCCACCCAAGGTTTAGCGAATCTACAGTTCCCACCCCTAGTTCCATAAATTGTAGATTCGGCAAACCTTGGGTGGGAAAATATAGTTTACTCTTAATTTTATTCACATCACGATCACATGCCCCTTATAATTTTGAAATCATCTTTACTATTAGGAAGACATAAAAATGGTTTAAATTTAAGTTGTTTTTTCTTCTTTTATCACTTTTCCTTTCTACAGAAAACCTCATCAGCAACCCCACATAATGTGTCACAAAATTTATCATCCTTTTCTACAGAAAATCCTCTGTTAACATTTATTACTCCTCATCAACAAATCCAAACAACGTATAAAAATGGAACAAATAATTCATCAAATCATAAATCTAAAAACAAAAATGCGCAAATGTTTTGAAATGGAGATGGCATGTGGCATCGCCAAGGTTGGGACCATCCATGGCAAGTCTAGGGTTTATGAAAAAGTGTGTGACACACGGAGGGTGTGTTTCGGAAAAAGAAAGAAAGGGGAAACAGAGAGTGAGAGAAAGGAGGAAACAAAGACAAAATGAGTTTCTGTTGTTGGTATATCCGTGCATACCAGTTGTGTGGCTAGATAAACAAGTTATAAATGAAATGATTCAAAATAATGTTCCTAAAAACATGAGTAAACTATTTTTTCTTATCCAAATAAACACTTAATGACCGTTTTTTCATCCATAGAATACTATTTTATTACAAAAAATTATATTTTGTTTCTTATTCCAGCATTATTACGCCTTATACCACTATAATTATCTTCTTCCTAATTATTACTTACCAAAATCTCTCAAATTCTCCTCTTGTAAACCTCGTTCAATCATCGTTAATCGAGTGATTAAGGTTTGTGTAACTGTCCTCTCGAATCAAATTTCAATCAATCCTAACCACCAAAATTTAATATTTTACTATCAAAAAATTTATCGATTTTTTCTCTTTAAAAACTTTAATAATTTAGGTCGAATTTGCTCTCTATTTATAATTAAAATATAAATTTTAATAATAAAATGATTAAATTACATTTAACGAGTGCGTTATTCATCAACCTCTTAAAAACATTTGATAAATTTCAGTTGTCCTTCCGACATGCCCACTGTCGGGCTTACCAAACATGATAAATCTGTACTATAATACATGCCAATGCCACCAATTAACCCAACATCCTCCTTTAATATTTAATTCTAATATTATATATTCTTTTATATTTAGAAATACTATAATACATGATAAATATGACTGCTAATAGTTTAAAAGTGCCTTCTGGTGAGTGGATTAAAGTTGAAGATAATTTATTGTTGAATAGTGGATTTGGTTTCCATGATTGAACCACAAAATGACAAGCATTAGATGATAAAATCTAGAAGACAACTGAATTTGAAATTACTTTTAAACCAAGCTTTATCTGAAAAAAGAGGATTACTTTTTTATACTATTAAACAAAAACCATGGAAGTAAGGAATCATAGTTTCCTGTTGGTTTATTGCAATACCTCAGTTTCGTTGGAGAATAATCTAATAATCAATTATTATTTAATGCTCAC
>CM047904.1:11019428-11074828 GCA_026229545.1 Pistacia atlantica
ATTTAATGCTCACATCGATAAGGCTTTCGTTCATGACATGGTTGTGGCTTGAAAATCTCAACGTGATTAATACGGCATAGAGGGTGATTGATTTTTTACAGGTTACCCAGATAAGAAACCGAAACATACATTTTAGGTTTCGGTTTCAAAAATCAAAGAACCGGAACCGACTAGAAACCTACAGTTTCGATTCTCCCAAAAAACGTTAGGTACTCGAAATCACTCATCCCTAATATGGCTTAAATAGTTTATGGTGAGGATTCGAATCACATGAGTATTTTATATTCCCCCTGAGGCTCTTTTATTCATCCTGGCGTATTTTGTATTCCAACAGCTATCCTTATTATGCAGAACAACAATTTCAAGGATTGTTAAACACTTGTTTTGTCTGATGCTTAAGGAGGTCCAAAAGTTTGAACCGTGTATGAAACGGCCCAATTCTCTCTTCTAGTTTTCTTTCGAGGCCAACTGTTTTTGACAATTTTATTTCATAATCAGGCTTGGTCTATGTGATTGGGCCTCCGACTCTGAGAATCTTCCACGCAAGGGAATCATTTATCCTTATAAATCAATTGCGTTTGTTTATGGGAAGTAATTTTTAACCCCTATTTATTTTCAAGTTTTTCTTTTATTTTTATTCATAATTTATAATTTGATTAATTAAAATATATTTCTTATTAATATGCTACTTATGTTATAGTAAACTTATGTGCTGATAAGAGAAAAAAAATTAAAAATAATTTAAATTCATTAGATTGTGGTATGATTGACATAATACTAATGTGATATCCCAGATTTTCTCTTTTATCAAATGTAATAAGTAAATGATTTCATAAATTTTTATTTTAATTCTCTCTTCAATTTCATAAAATAAACATACCCTTTCAATTTCATAAAATAAACATTGCCTTAAACAGATCAAAGCCATGATGTATCCAATGACTGGGCCGTGTAACAGCTCAAATAGATACTCTAATGTGTGTTATAATGTGGTCCTCAATCGTAATTTAAAAACAATGTTTAGATCAATTTTTCAGTGGTTTAGTAAAATCTAAAAGGGCCAACTCATTTTGAATTCATGTAAAAGTTGAACAAAAAATGAGATTAAATAGGCCGTATAACATAGATACTCAATTTTCACATACAAAAATTGCAACTATAATAAACTTGCATATATAATTCTTCATGATTTCGATTTTTTCGGAGACAAAAACAACAAATCAAAACATTTATTTACATGATAACTATTATAATCCACTAAAAAAGCTCTTCCCAAATATATGGTACGCCGCTTCGGAGCAAGATGATGACGCAAAGAGAAGCCACAAAAGCTGCGTAAGTTGCTGTAAATTATGAAAAAAAAATCATATGAATCTTGGTCATTTCTTAACGATGATGAGCCACTTCGGACATTGTTTTGCCATCGACCACCAAGAGGATTCATACCGTTTTGGAATGCCATGGTAGCAACCAGTTATGCTGCCACCATTAAGGCTCCACCCATACATTTTCTACCCAGTCATATACCTTTGCTCTTTTGAATGCGTTAATCTTCTCTGCGCCTTTACCTTTGGAGCTTAACATGATAATTTGATTCTTTCCATGAGATGTTAAGCTTCTGGTTTAATTGTGTGATGCCAGTATGATCATTTTCGTGTGTTGATATATGAAAGCTAGCTCTCGCAACTAATTGCTCCATCACTTCGAAGCAATTCCCCGATCTCCTAATCTTTCACATCTGTTATGGCCGGGAAAATAAAGGGCTGACATGGGAAAGTCACGTTAAGGGTGACCTGCTCCCGTCAGGGCAACACGCATACGTCAGACCTGCAAAATAATATGGAGCTCACACGCGTCCATTCCTCTGCAGCAAGTCGAAGTCGCTTGGAAAAAGGAAAATGGGGACGTAAAGCCGGATTATATCCTGACAATCACACCAACCCATGGATTTAATGATGATTACACGCTTCAATTTGATATAAAATGTAGAAGACCCCTCCATTAAGGGGATTCGGCCATTCTTTACAGAAAACAACTCTCTCTCTCTTGTAGAAGAAAAAACACTTACTTTTCATAACTCTCATGTACGCCAGTCCGCTTCGCGACCTGACCCACACTAATATCAATACAAATCAGTGGACGTAGGATTTGCTACCTTAGCATCCGAACCACTTTAAAAGTCTTCTTTGCATTTATTTCACTTCATATATCCATTATCACGTGTATTAATTCATCAAATAGTGATACCTACGTGACAATTGGTTGGTGCCGAAAACGAGCATCAAGCTTTGCTTGACGTAGAGGGCGATTTAGCGTCTACCCTTCATCGTAGGAGAATCTTTGACCTCACGGGTCTTACAGCTACAATGGCCCGCCAATCTGAACCTGAGCAGGGGAACCAACATGCTGAAGGAGTCCCCCCAGCCCAGAGGGACACCCCTTCCAACATACCTCCAGTTTCAAATACTCTCCAGACGGTCAACCAGGGGTTGGACCGTTTGGACCAGGGCATGTCATCGGCGACAGCCGGAGCGGTACAACCGCCAAAAACGCCTACAGTCGCGAGCGCAGCAAAGCGATAGCACGTCGTGAGAGCTGCGCGCGTAAGCGTGAGGGTAAGCAAGTGGCAAAAAATAAGCCTCGGGCTCCCGAGGGCAGCGAATACAAAAGGCGCCCGCGGAGGTGTCGGCAAAGCTGAGACTCGGTCAAAAAGTAAACCCCGAGCTGTCTCATGCCACGTCACAGGCAAACCCAAGCGAAAATGCTGGGCGCGATGATTCCGATCACCACCAGCAGAACGATCCCGATCGTTCCCATGCGGGTGGCTCTCACACCTCGTAGGGCGGTTTGTACCACCGCGAGGGTCGTGAAAATGCCCCGCACAACACATCGCCTTCACACGCCTCTAGTCAGCGTGTGTCAAGCGCAACTGGAAATACCGGCCGAGGCGAGGAGGGATCCGACCTCCGAACTCTCCTGAACCGCAACCGGGAAGGCCGGGCTCGCATGGGTGAAAACAACCCAGGTATGGCTCCGTTACCACAAATTGAGGAGCTGCAGCGAGCTCTGGACAGGTTAAGGGAGCAGCGAAACGAACAGGCACAGGTTGCCTCTACATCCCCATTTTCTCCTGAAGTGCTAGCTGCTCCACTTCCACCAGGGTTCAGAATGCCGGATATGCGGCCGTTTGATGGAAACTATGATCCGCAGGATCATTTATATGAAGTTCAACGACTGATGGAGCTCCACCGTGGGTTTCGGACCTTGCGAAATCTTTGTTGTTTGGCCGTGACACGACTTCTCATGCCAAAGCGGTGGTTAATCGCTCCCGGATCGATCGTGATTCGTGGCCTTAGATGAGCAGAACGTTCTGCGGCATTTCCAAGCCAACCGGAAATTTTCAATGCCGTTGAGCTACCTTAGCAATATAAGGCAAGAAAGAGACGAATCCCTGAAGTCTTACATTGATCGCTTCCACAGGGAGCTCAACAAAGTGGCTCACGCACCAGAAGAGTCCATCCGAACTCTTATAATAGCTGGAGTTCACCCGTAAACCGAACTATGCAAAGAACTGCAGGCTGAGGACGATATTTCCCTCACCAGATTCTATAACTTGCCAGAAAAGTATCTTCGAATAGAGAATTCGCTGGCGGCGCTCCACCGTCGCGATCACGGCACTTCCAGTGGTATGTCAGGTCGGGGAGACAATAGGCGAGCTGATCGCAAGGGAGACATTGACGGTCAGCGAAAAGGGAAGAAACCCCGCTACGAGCAGAAAAAGTCCTATGCTCTGTCCCCTGTCGCGACCGCGACGGGACCCAATACACTCCGTTGAATGTGTCCATATATGCGATCCTCGGTCCAGGAAGCTAGCACCTCGGTGAGCTGAACCAATGAAAACCCCGCTCTGACTAGAAACAACAAAAAGTCGCGCCGTTATCATCGGGAAAATGGGCATCTTACCGATGAGTGCCGAGCTCTAAAGCAAGGCTATCGAAGAGCTCATCAAGAAGGGCACTTCAAGGAGTACATTGATGACTCCCCAAAAGAAAACCAAGGGGAGCGAAAGAAAAAGCGTCGTGATCGCAGCGGGTACAACAGTGTTAATATAATCTTTGGAGGTCCACATCTCGCGGGAAACACGCGAGGAGCGCAGGAAAGATATGCTCGCGAAGCTCGCCATGACCCGATTAGGGTAATGAACACTTGCAATGACCTCAAAAAGCTCGAAAAGAGGAACCGATCACCTTTGTGAGAAAGAGGCGGCTCGTTTGCACTATCCTCACAAGGATGCTCGTAATCACCCCCACCCCCGATAGGGTGTCATAATGTCTGCGAGAATCTTTGTGGACAGCGGCTGTGAACATTACGTTCAAGTCCGCTTTACGCAGAATGAACTGGTCGAGGCCGACTGCCGCCTCGATGCCTCATGCGGTTTGCGAGGGATCACACGATCCCCAATGGAGGGCGATCCAACTACCGATCGCTCGGCGACTACAACGAGGTGACTAGGGTTCTCAAGGTTAGAGTGGCAGGTGTCCCATCGGACCTTCAATGGAATCTGAGGGCGACCTCTGCTTGAGAACTTTCAGGGCGGATCACCATTTATCATCTCAAGATGAAGTTCCCCACTCCAACAGGGATAGGGGAGGTAAGCGGATCACAAAGCGCATCTCGCGAATGCTATGTAAAATCATTCCAGATGGCCGACAAAGAAAAGCGCATTTCGCGGTGTGCACCCCGCCATGCTATGGCGATCAGCCGGACCGAGCCACAGCCTGGTCCGGCGGAGGATAACATAGATCCGCGAGTTTAGGAAATCCCCGCGAGCAGCCCGGTTGAGGATCAGTCCGAAGTTTCGGTTGATCCAAAAGAGCCGAGCCGAATGCTAAAAATCGGAAGCTGTCTCAACCCTCACTCGCCTTGTGGCAGGTAAGCTTCTTGAAGGAGAACATTGATGTGTTCGCCTGGTCGCATGCGAATATGGCTGGGATCGGCCGACGTTATTTGCCATTCTTTGAGCGTTCGGCCGGTGAAGCTAAGCCAGTTCGCCAAAAGAGAAGGGCAATGGATCCGGAGAAATCCTTCTCATCTACCTGTCCGTGTCTTAGTTCGCAGTCAGTGCAGCTTTAATACGGGAAGAGGAAAAAGTTCAGTGGCCGGTATATTACGCAAGTAAGCGTTTATCGGATGCCAAGATGCGGTACCCGAAAATGGAGCGACTGGCTTTTGCCCTGCTGGTCGCGTCCAGAAAGCTCCGACCTTACTTCCACGCCCATACAATCAATGTAATGATGAGCTACCCTCTCAGACAGGTCCTCCAGAAACCGGAGGCCTCAGGTAAACTTCTCAAATGGGCCATGGAGCCGAGCCAGTTCGACTTAAGGTATACGCCCAGGTCGACTATCAAAGGGACAGGCTGTTGCAGACTTCATCTCGGAATTTTCCTATCTCCCAAGCGAGCAACAGTCTAGCGAAGTCGGGCAAGAAACTATACAGAACCTGTCGACCTAGAACCTCGACGTCGACGGGTCATCAAACAGGAAAAGAGCCTGCGCGGGTCTTCTCCTGGTGAGCCCCGAAGGGGTTCGGATTCATGGTATTCTCCGGTTCGGGTTTAAGGCAACCAACAATGAGTCCGAATACGAAGCTCTGCTCGCCGGGTTGCGGCTCGCCAAAGAAATGGTTGCAACCACGATCAGTGTTTACAGCGACTCTATGCTGGTGAACCTTGTTCAGGCATGGGGAATACCAAGCTAAGGAAGAGAACATGATCCATTGCACGCGAAGCTAAGGTCTCTTTGGGGTCGTTTAAGCACTTCCCGAGATCGCTCAGATCCCCAGGGATAGCAACTCAATAGCGGACGCCTTGGCAAAGATAGCCGCGTCACTAGATTCAGAGGCTCCTGATAGCATTCCTGTTCGTTTTGTTAATGCTCCAACTATCAGCTCGACCGAACAGGCCGTGAATAAGATTCAGCCAGATTCTTGGATGACTCCCATTGTCCAGTACCTCAAGGATGGGATCTTGCCTAGCGACAAGGTCGAGGCAAGGGTCCTACAGTAAGGATGCTCGTTTCACTTACTCAGGGTATCAGGTACATGCGGAGAGAGGATTGATGCCCCACTCCTCCGATGTGACCAGCATTGAAGCCAGACTACATTATGAGGGAAATTCATGAGGGGATCTGCGGTAACCTACACGGCTCGACGCTTGCGAACAAGGTTGTTCCCGCGAGGGGATATTATTGGCCCCGAATCAAGAAGATGCGCACAACTTTATCAAGAAGTCGACAAATGCCGGTTGCTGAACATTCCGCGAGCCCCATCTCTGTGATTACTATGACCCGACCCTGGCCATTTTCCATGTGGGGGATCGACCTTATCGGCCCCATGCCGGTAGGGAAAGGGAGGGGTTAAGTATGTAGTTGCGGTAGAGCGATATTTCACAAAATGGGTGAAGCCTTGAACCACTAGCGATCACGACCAAAAAGGCTGAAAGACCGTTTTCAAGAACATAGTGTGCCGCTATGGAATTCGCACACCCTCATCTTAGATAATGGAAAGCAATTCGATAATGAGGAGTTCAGGCAGTTCTGCGACGAGCTGGGCATCCATAAAAAATTCGCCTCAGTCGCCAGACCGCGGGCGAATGGCCGTTGAAGTAGTCAACAAGACCATCAAGCACACTCAGAAAGCCAAGCTCGGGGCAGCCAAAGGAAATTGGGCTGACGATCTCCCTGAAGTCTTGTGGGCGTACAGGACAACTCCAAGGACCTCCACCTCGGAAACTCCATTTTTGCTAGCTTATGGCTGTGAAGCAATGATCCCTGTAGAGGTCGGAACTGGGTCTCTTCGGAGGGACTTGTACAGTGAGGACGAAAACGAAGCACTAATGAGAGCAAGTTTGGATTTGGTCGAAGAGCACTACAACAAGGCTTCGCTAAGGATAGCAGCCTACCAGCAGCGAGCAAAAAGATTCTTTTACTCAAAGGTCAAGCGGAGAGACTTCCAGGTCGGAGACCTTGTGCTAAAGGAAGTTCTCCTCGAACCCAGTAGAGTGCCGGGGGTACTAGGGCCTAACTGGGAAGGTCCATACCGGGTCGACAAAGTAATTAGACCAGGGACCTACCATCTCAAAAGGTTGAATGGTTCCAAAATACCCCGAACTTGGAATGCCGAGCACCTCCGGCCGTACTATCAGTAATCCTGAACTCAGCTCTCATTTTTTTTTGTTAATTTCTTTTTAAGTATTACTTTGTTCGCTTAAAACAGTTCGTATGTGTTCTGTTCACATGTAAAAATTAGTAAACAATTGCCTATGTAAATCGCAAATTGTAAATTGTACACACAATATATGAAAAGAGCGAACTGCAAATTGAAAAGATTGTTCCATTCATTTACAAATTCAAAAAACCCGATTACAACAACGACAACTCATCACGCCTAAGGCTGGTCGGGAAGATCCTTCCAGCCAGAGCCACCTGCCTGGTCGGGTCCCACTGGCAGGCTGCGGCGGCTGGTCGTCCTCCTCGGCCATGATCCGCGGAGAGGTCGCTGAACCCTCCGGGAGGTCGGACATGTCCAAATCCGGGTTCCTCGCTCGTAGGGTGTAGATGGACTCGATTGCCCAGTCCGCAACCTTCTCCTCCATCTCCTCCGGGAGGCTGATTAGTATTTCATGTCAGGCGACTCTCGCCCTGACTCTCCAGCTCGGCCTCGAGAGCTAGCCTTTCGCTCGGAGGCTGCCTATCTTCTTCACTTGCCAGCCCGATGCGAAGGTCGCTGGAGCTCCTGGTTTCTCCAGCCTCCCAGATCAGCGGTTGTCCTTTGAAGTTCTCGCTTCCTTGCACGTCGTCAGCTCAGCCCTGCAGGAAGTCCAGCTGACTGCTGCGTCCTTTTGGATTCGGAGATACCTATTGCTGCATGAGCGCTTGGGTTCTTTCCTTTCCGCTTAACGGACTCCAAACTTTGCTTCACTTCGCGACCTCCTCCCTGCAGGTCTCGTCCCCTCATGGCCCCCAGTCGCGTCTTCTCCATGGACATCCTCATTGCAAGCAACCCCTGCGGCGAGATACGAGTTAGAAATAAATCAAAATGAAATTTCAAGTGCAATTTGGTTTACCTTGCTCGATCTTTGGCAGCGCGTGGCCATCGTGAGTGCTGCGCCGTGTCTACAAATTCGCCGTACAGCTCCGATAGCTCGCACCCGAGGCCATAGACAATTGGCTGCAGGTACTCGGGCAGACTCCCCAACGAGTCCAGAACAGGCGCGTCCTTCGCCTTGTCGCCAGTCACCGCCTCGCTCGCGGGTTCCTTGCCCGACCTCCTGGGTTCTCGGTGCGTTCTCAGAGGCTCCTCCTCGGATTCGGTCTCAGACTCTTCGACCTGGACCTGTTTCCTCTTCTTGGACCTTTGGGCTAGGAGCCTTGGCGCAGGGCAGGCGAAGGTGCCGCGACCTATTACGCCCCTGGTCGCCTCTTGTGCAGGACGGGGCTGCGAAGGCGCAGAAGCTCGCGGCGGTTGTGCCGGAGTAGCACGGGCAGCTTCGGCCGCCCTCTCACTCCTCGATCGAGGGAAAACAAATGGTGCTCGGCGGGACTGCCCGAACTCCTTTGGGGGCATGGTCTCTGTATTTAAGCTCGTCAGTAAGGGAATTTATTCTACGACCAGAAAGGGATCAGCATAACTTACCTTCGGGGGTTCTAACGACGCCTTGTCGGTGAAAAAACTGTACTTCCGCAGGTTCACGGTTGTCACAAGCTTCCTCGCGTCCCGTTGTTCCTCGTCCAATACCCTGAAAGATACGAGCTGTTTGGGTCGCGAGTAAGTCTTGGTGGTCGCTTCTATTAATGCTAAAAGAAAGCAGTCGTTACTAATGATCGTGCGAGCAGATAACGAACCCAGCGAAAGGAAACCTACTTGGATCTTGAAAATGGCAGTGACCGTTATAAAAGAAAAAGAAAAACTTTGTCTCATAGGCCCCCGCATTCTGGAATATCTGTGTATCCCCGCGGTAATGGTAGGTCGCCGAGACAAATAGTACGAATCCTTGTCCTTACTCTTCTTCAGGTAGTAGGCGACGAGCTCCACTGCTGATGGCTCTCCCAAGTGTTTTCGTAGCACGCGATGTACATCGCGGCAGCGATGACATACGCGTTTGGCGTCAACTGCATTGGTGCGATCCCGAAATGATCCAGGACCGACCTGATGAAAGGATGGAAGGGAATCCTCCCTCCACCCTTGAAGATCTCTTCAGAGATCGCGGCAAGGCCATCAGCCGGGCGCCGTGACGGCCTAGTGTAGTCGAGGAACACCTCCGAGCGGATGTCGAACTGCCTCTTTATTCTAGCATATTCCTCGGAGGTGAGAACCGAGTAGACATCAAGAGCTGCGTCCTCGGGAACTCCCCGCGAGGACGAGCTGGCTCCTTCCTTGGGCCTGGATGTTGATGGTTCCATTTCAGTCTGCAACATCGACAGACACAGTCATTTAGGCCTTCGTGTTTGTCCCGTGCGGCGGCAAGGGACAAATACTTAAAACTTAGTGATTCAAGCCGCCATCCACTCGAATCCAATAACGGCGTCGCGACTCGGTGAAACAGGAAGACCCAACGTCCGTGGTTCAACCAAACCAATGCAAAATGAAAAAAGGAAAGAATCTTACTCACATCATATGGGCAGGGCGAAACTCGTCCTGGTTGCCTGAAAAGCGCCGATCGGGAGAGAATGATTCTTGGTTTGCAAAAGTTTATCGCTCGAAGCGAAAGAAATCTCGGTGACCTCATCTAAAAAATACAAAGTTTTTATATGGATTGTGAATCGACGGTTACCACCCCTCGGAACCGAAACGGCAGTTCTCTCTCTCCACATTAAATGCGCCCCACGTCGCATTAAATGCCATGAAAAAGGGGCGTCGTTTCAAACCCACGTCGCATTAAATGCAGTAATAAGGGTTGTCGTTTCAAATGTGTTACACAGTCAATGCTGTCGAAACGGCGTCGGGTCATCATACCACGCATTTAATGTGTCTGACAAGCGCTGTAACGCATGCAGAGCGCCTGACAGCGTAGAGCCAGGTTCATTGAACCTCTAAGGTACAGAAAGGAGCGTCCGTCAAGTCCAGGTCGCTAGGATGAAGATTGTCAGGTCGCTTAGGCAAGGGATCGCGCGAGATCGTGTTCGCTGCGAGTCTTGAGCCGAGCTCACCCCATCAAGGTCGGAGCGACCAAAGCCTCCAGTGTGACTTAGTTTCCAAGGCTCGTTCCTCAAACCTTAAAAACTAGGGGGCTTCTGTTATGGCCGGGAAAATAAAGGGCTGACGTGGGAAAGTCACGTTAAGGGTGACTGTTCGTCGCAGGCAACACGCACATGTCGGACACGCAAAATAATATGGAGCTCACACGCGTCCATTCCTGCTGACAAGTCGTGCGAAGTCAGCTTGGAAAAAGGAAAATGGGACGTAAAGCCGGATTATATCCTGACAATCACACCAACCCATGGATTTAATGATGATTACACGCTTCAATTTGATATAAAATGTAGAAGACCCCTCCATTAAAGGGATTCGGCCATTCTTTACAGAAAACAACTCTCTCTCTCTTGTAGAAGAAAAAACACTTACTTTTCATAACTCTCATGTACGTCAGTCCGCTTCGCGAGCTGACCCACACTAATATCAATACAAATCAGTGGACGTAGGATTTGCTGCCTTAGCATCCGAACCACTTTAAAAGTCTTCTTTGCATTTATTTCACTTCATATATCCATTATCACGTGTATTAATTCATCAAATAGTGATACCTACGTGACAATTGGTTGGTGCCGAAAACGAGCATCAACAACATCTCTTTTGCTTCGTGTTAAATTATCCAATGTTATGAAGCCATTTGCATTAAGAGAGGTAGCAGTCATCATAAACTTTATTGCCTGCACATTTGAGTTCAAGAAAATCTCGTTAGGACCAGCGAATATCCTATCCCAATATAACTTTTATCAAACACAAATAAACCGAGTCAAAAGTTAAAGCAGAGTTTGCACCCCACATTTCTTATCAAATTTCACAAATATAGTGCTCTAATAAATATACATGCATCCACTACAAATCAGTGTCAATCCACGTATATATGTTTGTTTCCTTTAGCAGTGGAGCCAACACAATCAATTGACAACTCTTAAGAGTTACGATGGTGATCCATTTAAATTCCACACGAAATGACAACTCTTGAGAGTTGACTGCATAAAATCGAGAAGACCTTTCTCTATTAACACAAGAGCTTGTAACTTGGGTTCCTTTAGGAATAGATAAAATCATTAAGCAGAATCCGCGGAAAAACTTCTTCAAATAGAGCCTAATGAGATAATATTAAGGCAACGGGTGGATCAAGAAGCAGATCACCTTTTCTATCAGTTTTGGATTAAAGATTTATAGTTGAATAAGAACACTTTAATTAAACATGATCAATAGTTGTGGTCTAATCAACCATTGAATTAAGATAGATCCATGTCTGGAGTAACATTACAATGGTACGGTAAATGGACTTAATAAATGATAATCTTTGTAATCATTTAATTTTTTTAAAAAAAAAAAAAGTCAGTGAATTTCATTTTAATTTAAGGGGTTGGTTATTCGGTTTCGATCCATCCAAAAACGTTGTAGGTTTGATAATGAAGTAAGACTTGATGATCCACAAATCAAATATAACATGAAAACAAGTGAAATATTATTAACTGAAACAGTGAAAACGTAATATATCAAATAAAATAGACTGCCATTAATATTACATATGAAAATTGCAACAACCTTACACAAATATATTATACATGATATTCAAGTTTATTGCGGACAAAAACAATAAAAACATACCTTAAAAACAAAAATAAGATTATCATACAGAAACTTGATTTTCTACACAAGTCACACGCTTCCATATTGACTATTTGAGCGTGAAGATCTCCATATTCTCCTAATCAAATTTCTAATGCATTTTATCAACTTCACTATAAGGCGTATTAGGTGCACTATAAGAAGAATAGTGATCAAGATAAACCATACAATACCCACATAGTTTGCAGCATAATACATATTGTCAGTTTTAGAAAAAATACTAATGGATAACAGATAAGATATTGCCGTTGTGGTAACTGCAACCCACATGATGACTATTAAAATCCACATAAAAAACTTAGACCTAATAAATGGGATGCCGCTTATAAGCAGTAGTATGATACTAAGAGAAGCCACAAAACCTATAGTGTTAACAACTACGAAAACAAACAGCTTTTCATCATCTAGTATAGGATAACCTGCAGTGTGTTGTTCTGATTGGCGCTCGTCACTCGGTGAATTTTCTTGCCATCGACCACCAGGAGGGTTTATAGCATTCTGATATGTTATGGTAGCAATAACTGATGCTACCACCATTAGAGAACCTTGCACTTTTTCAAACCGATCTTTCTGCGTCTCTCGAATAACTTTTTTTGTATCTTTACCTTTAGAGTTTAGCTGAGTGTTCTTTGTACTGATTGCCCCAACGCCTCTAAGCAACTCTCCAATCTCCCAATCTTTCACGTTTCTCTTGCTTCGTGTTAAGATATCTAATGCTGTCAAGCCATTTGCATTAAGAGCATTCACTTCTATTGAACCACTAGTCACAAAAAACTTTATTACCTGCACATTTGATCACTTTTAATTACTCTTATTATACAATATTATAGAAACGTTCATCGGGACAAATGAATAGCTTATTTCCAAGTTTGTTTAATTTTTGGTTAATTAAACACAAATAAATCCGATAAAATTTATGGCAGAAAATATTCTTTGTAAGTTTGATTGCTTATTTATATTTCGGATTAACTACTAAAACATGCCTTAAAACTTATGATGGGTTTAAACATACCTTTACTTGTTTATGGGCCACTGCCAGATGTAAGATAGTTTGACCGTCGTCATCCTTAGAATTCGCAAACTCGTGATCATTCATTGTCTCCATCAACAACTTCATTGCCTCTAATTGGTTGTATTGCACGCACAGATGTAAAATGGTCTCACCTCGCTCCATTAAGACTCGAGCTGCATCAGCTCTCGCCTTAACTAACTCTTTTAAGACACTAACATGACCCTTCATTGCTGCAATATGCAGAGGGTTTCTCCCATCTTCATCACAAACAAAGCAAATTTCAGGATGAACACGTACCAATTTTTGCACTATACCGAGGTACCCTTTTGCTGTTGCGAGGTGAAGTGGTGATGCTTTTCTGTAATCAAGCTCTCTTGCTAGCTCAGGCTTCCGTCTCAGGATTTCGTGTACAAATTCTTCATGTCCAAGCATGGAAGCTACATGTAACGGTGTCTCAGTGTAACATCCCACCAATAATCTATCGAGAACGAGGGGTTGTTCATTAAGCACGTTAAGCAAGGAAATTACACTGCCCTTTACGGCTGCCTCATAGATCCTTTCCATTTTTGTTTGGTTTGAGTGGTTCAGAACAAGAATGTTCCTTCAAGAATATATAGATGATACCTATCTGTATGATTGAAATACTTTGAACGAAGATGATGAGTTTGTGGTTCTAATTTTGCTGATAATGTATGTGTGGTGCGATTAAAGCTCTATTCTTCCACTTTAAAAAACTATTACCAATTTATTACAAAGGAATCAAAGTCTTGACTGAAAATAACACTTGAATACGAGCTTTTTGGAGATACATGGACAATTAAAGGGTGAGTGGGGACTCAGGCCCGCACTGACCTTGGAAAATCTCCAAAAAGTCCTTTTCAATTTTTCATTTTATAAAAGTAGTCCAAAATTTTTGTGCCACCACTTTTTTCAAGTTTTGAGATTTTTTGTCTTCAACTTCCAATATATTTTAAGCTTTGATACTTTTTCTTTCTTTATTAATATTGAATATAGAGTACATAATTTAGAATTTCAAAATTAATTTACTTTTCTATTTTAGTTAAAATTTTCATCTATTCAAAATAAAAATATTAATGGTGCTTCAAGTTTATATATGGTTAATTTTTCGTATTTTTATCTATTACTTTTTAATATTTCAATTTTTTCTTATGATTTGTTCCCACTAACCAAAAGTCTGGCTCCTCACTGGGTGACACTGATATATTTGTCAAGACCTGCATGTGTCCCATATTGTCATATTAATGATTAAAATAAAAGGGTATTTATTTTAAGGAAATTGTGCATTAAGATCAAGAACTTGTTGCTTAACAAAGTGAGAATCAGCAATTAAAGAATATAATGGCATATAGATCAGGTTTCAATTTTAGGTCATATAAGCCAATTGGAAAGAAAGAGTTTCTTTGATCTCTTGGAATCCAAACAATTATTATTTATAAGGGTTATAAGATTAATTAGAGTGAACACTAAATAATTAATAACTTTTCAATCTCTAATAATTAAGCCATGTTACAAAGAGTGTAAAATATCTGATCATCTTATAAATTCTTTTAATTAAATTCAGTGAAAAAGAGATGACTAAAAGTTGTTTAGAGATGGGACACTTCCAATCGATTTCATGAGAAAAATGCACTAGAAAATTCAATGGAAAAGAAATGACCAAAAGTTAATTAGAGGTGTGGCACTTTCAATCGATTTCATACTTTTCCACAAGAAGTACGATGTTATTGGTTGATCATTTATAAATGTCTTTTTATTGAAATAAAATGATAATAGAATTCAATAATATTATTTTTTCCACACTTTATTCCAAATTTTATATCTCAAGTGATATGTTTTATGTGATTAACATGTAAACAAAGTGACGATACATTAAATGATATGACAATACCAATAAAATGACACATAATTTCTTATACAAATTTTGAGATAAATATTTCAATAAAGTTGTATACACATCACACTTATGTATACATTAACCTTCTATGATACTAAACTCCAAAATGAAAATGCAAAGAAACTTCTAATGATGCCCATTTTATATTATTCACACGCATTATTAACTTGGATAGATAGGTTCACCCTATAAATTTGATCGCGCTACCACTAAAGAACATAAATAAATATTGAATTGTGTAATTATATCAAGTATCAACTAATCAAATTATTATGATCAGATATTTTACACTCTTTGTAACATGGCTTAAACTATATCATTAGAGATTGAAAGGTTATTAATTATTTAGTGTTCACTCTAATTAATCTTATAACCCTTATAAATAATAATTGTTTTGATCCCAAGAGATCAAAGAAACTCTTGCTTTTCAATTGGCTTATATAACCTAAAATTGAAACCTGATCTATATGCCATTATATTCTTTAATTGCCGATTCTCACTTTATTAAGCAACAAGTTCTTGATCTTAATGCACAATTTCCTTAAAAGAATATAAAAGGCACCACGTTTTTTTACGAACAACTGAAATAAAAAATAAGTTTAACAGTGCACCAAGAGCTCCACTTTAACTACGAGTTCTGGTTAATTTGAGTTAAAAGAAGGCAAGAGGAAATCTAGGAGAAATTAAGGAAGTTGAGTTAAATTAGGAGATTGAATATACCTTAGATTCATTCCAAAGAGGAATTTGATCTTCAATTCTCTTAAAAGACTCACTCATCTCATCCTACCAGATTTCATACCCCTTTAATGGAAGTATTCTCCTAAAACTCTTTTTACTTCACTATATAAGTGTAAGGAATCAAGACAGAGACAGAGAGAAGGACAAAGAGAAGCAGTTCAAGATAATGACATTGCCAGAGTATGCCCAAGAGAAGAGAAAGAGAGAAGAATTTTTGTATATTCAGTATATTGTAAAGCTATACATTTGGCCAATTTATACAGTTTTGTAAATGTAAAGAAGGAAAATAATAAATACAAGAATCCCTGTAATTGTTCAATCAATCACATGAATTAAGTTGATTGATTGAAACTTTAATCACTCCTTAATCTTAGCCAGCGGAGATCAAGGGAAATCAATAATAAAGGCATTCCATATTTCGTCACTCCCCCTCAAGCTTGTGGTTTGTAGATGTCAAAAACTCCAAGCTTGCTAAGTAAATATGAATGATGTTTGCTACATAATGGCTTTGTAAAGATGTCTACTGGTTGTTCTGAAGTACGAATATGTAAAGTCTTGATTACCCCTTCTTGTATTTTGTTCCTGACAAAACGACAATCAATTTCTATATGTTTTGTTCTTTCATGGAATACTGGATTTGTTGCTATGTCGTTTGTAGCCCTATTGTGACAGTATAAAAAACTAGTTTACTTACTTGTACTTCTAGGTCCTTTAATAATCCCAGAATCCAAACAATCTCACAAGTTGTCTTTTCCATGGCTCTGTATTCTGCCTCTGCTGAAGAAAGAGATACTGTCGATTGTTTCTTTGTTTTTTCAAGAAATAAAAGCTCCCCCTAGCTTGATGCAGAATCCTGTGAGTGATTTTCTTGTCATTAGACATATGGCCCAGTCTGAGTCACAATAAACTATGATATCCAAACCTTTGTCTCGAGGAAAGAGGAGACTAAGCCAGGACATCCTTTTAATTATTTCAGAACCTTTATCGCAGCATCCATGTGAGATTGTTTAGGCCCATGCATGAATTGACTAAGGGTGTGGACCGCATAACTGATGTTTGGGCAAGTCATGGTGAGGTAGATTAATCGCCCAACAAGTCTTTGATAGTTTTTGGGGTCTTCAAGAGGTGGAGCAACTTCAGTAGATGATGTCCCATTATCGTATTCCTGAGTAGTCAATTTGGTGTTTTGTTCTACCAGAGTAATACTTGGCTTGCATCCTGATATCCCAGAATCAGAAATTAGTTTCAAGACATATTTTCGTTGGCTGAGAGATATTCCTGCCGGGGATCTTGCAATTTCGATTCCTAGGAAATATTTTGGTTCTCCCAGATCTTTTATTTGGAATTGTCTGCTGAGATGCTCTTTCAAGGATTTGATGCCTACTTCACCATTTCCTGTGATAAGAATGTCATCTACGTAGATGATTAGAGTAATAAGGGTTTTACCTTTGTGCCAAGTAAATAGTGTATAGTCATGTTTGGACTAAACAAATCCTATGCCAATGAGAGCTTTGCTGAATTTCTTATTCCATTGTCAAGATGCTTATTTAAGGCCATAGAGAGATTTTTGTAGACGACATACTGTATTCTCCCACTGTCTGCGAATGCCGGGAGGAAGATCCACATAAATTTCTTCATGAAGATCACCATGAAGGAAAGCATTGTGAACATCCATTTGATGGAGAGGCCAGTCACGAACGGAAGCCACTGTAAGGAAAGTATGAACAGTGACATGTTTGGCTACTGGTGAGAATGTCTTTTGACAATCAAAGCCCTCACATTGAGTGAAGCCTTTAGCCACTAATCGAGCTTTGTAATGTTCAATGGATCCATCAGCATGGTGCTTGACTTTGTAGACCCATTTATAGCCAATGGCTTTTCTGTGAGAGGGAGGAGGCACTAGATCCCAAGTATAATTCTGAGACAGAGCAGTAAGTTCATCAGTCATTGCTTGATGCTAGTGAGAGTATTGAACAACATTGGAGTAACTATAGGGTTCTTGATCGACAGAGATGTGACTAAGGCTTTGTGTACAAGAGAAAGATAGTCATAACTCACATAATTAGAGGTAGGATATAATGTACCTAAGGAATCTGAAATAGTGGGACATTCGTAATTTGCTGTCCAAATTGGAGGCCGAGTTTGCCAAGTACTACAGCGTGTGGGAATAACTAGAACTGGAATAGTGGATCCTGGTATGGAGATAGTTGGAACAGGGGATCCTGGTGGGGAACTAACAGTAGGAATCTGAGTAGGTATTTCTTCCTGAGGATCATTAGTGGCTATTGTATTAGAATAAGAGATAGTGGCTAAGGAACCGGAGGGACTGGTATCATAGTAAGTAAAGGATCCTGTTGGATATTATCTTTAGGAACTAGTCTGGGTGATGTAGATATAGTAGTATCATTTGTGGCAAACGAAAAATTGTCTTCATGAAACACAACATCTTTGGAGATCAGGAACTTGTTTTCAACTAGATCATATAGCCCGTAACCTTTCTGAAGCATAGGATATCCCATAAATATACAACGGGTGGCCCGAGTACCAAGCTTGTCATGGGAGCCAAGAGTGGTAGCATAACAAAGGCAACCAAATACTCAGAGGTGGTCAAGAGCTATGGCTTCCTGAATAGTATCTCATAAGGAGTCTTACTATGAAGAACTCTGGTTGGCATGTGGTTGATTAGGTATGTGACTGTGATCACACAATTGCCCCAAAAGGAAACATGTATGTGGGCTTTGTGTTTAAAGGCACGAGCTACTTCAAGCAGATGGCGGTGTTTTCTTTCGACAACCCCATTTTGTTGTGGTGTATATGTACAAGAGCTTTCATGTAGAATGCCAAGAGATAAAAATAGAGATGAACAATTATAATTAAAGAAATCCTTAACCTTGTCGGTTCTAACTCTTAGGAGAAACTGGGTGGTGACCATGGACAAAAAATTCTTAATGTGAGTAAGTGTTTGGGTTTTGGATTGCATGAGGAATGTCCATGTACCCCGGGAAAGGTCATTGACAATGGTGAGGAAAAATCTGGATCCATTATGATTTGGGGTGTGGTAGGGGCCCCAAACATCAAGATGAATTAAATCAAAAGGTTGGGTCGTAGTGGAAGTGCTATCCGAAAAGGTAATGCGAGCTTGTTTAGCCAATGGACATATAGGACACTGAGTTGAGGGATAGTTGCACTGTGACCTAATCTTTGATAAAGAATAAAAGAATTTTTATTAATCATCGTATTACAATTGGAAATTTTATTTGGAATACAAGTAGGAAAAGTTTTAGTAGACTCAGTAAGTGCCCAGTAGTATATACCTCTATTGACTTTACCCAAGCCCATCAGTTTCCTAGTTGAAGAGTCCTAAAATTTACATGTGTTAGGGCAAAACTCTACAGTGCAACTATTGTCTTCACATATTTTGGATACTGAGATGAGGTTAAAATGAAATGCAGGAACACATAGCACAATTTTAAGTGATAAAGTGGTAGAAGTGGACGGTCTCTATATGAGTAGCTGGGGTGATTTTCCCATTCGGCATACAAATGGAAGTAGATGAGGTAGTGGAAATAGTAGTAAAAAATTTTGGGTGACCAATTACGTGATCACTAGCCCCTGAATCAATAATCCACATATCAGTTGTGAGTAAATTAAAACAATAAAAGATACCTGCATAAGATGCGATGGGAGCAGTTAGGAAATTGTTCAGCAATTTGAGCAATTTATTATATTGTTCCGGATTGAATTGCTCCGGATTGAGAGTGGGTGCTGATTGACTTCCAAGAGAAACTTGGAAAGAAGAAGAATTACCATTTTTGTCCTTCTTGTTGGAATCCAATAATCTCCAACAATGGTCCCGATCATGATTTCTTCTTTTTGCAATAATCACAATACAATTGGTTTTTATTGGATCTTGAACTGCCTGACCCATTTGACCCAGATCTAGACCTTTCCAGATCCATTTGACCCATTTGACCAAGAAGTTGTCCTGTTTGACCCATGGCGTGACGTGGCAAGATTGGAGCCGTGAGATGCGTTTAAAAACGCAATGAGTTTCTAGCCGTTAGATCGCGAGATTGAATCTGAGCCCTTTATCTCGTCATATATAAGAGAAGGTTTTTCACCTTCATTTTGCCCTACCCAATGTTGATCGCCATTCTTTCTCAACCTTGCCAATGCCATTGAATCCAGTGATGTTGTATCAGAGTTCAATTGGCGTTGGCTTTCATCTTGCACCACCAGTTGAAAACTCCGTCGGAAAGAGGGTGGTGGAGACGTGGCCAGTACTTGTGTCTTGAAAGAAAGAAAACCTTCATTTAATATGAGTAAGAAATGTGACAATCGGTCACGATCTCATATTCTGTGGTACTGATTGAGTGTTTCTGATGGCTCCTTAAGAGTTTCTTCGGCAACGTCTAACTCATTCCAAATAGCAGAGAGCCGATTGAAATAAGTGGTGACCGAGTTATTCCCTTGCTTGAGTTCGATGAGACACTGTTGGACAGTGAAGAATTTGGCAAGATCGAGCTTCCAATACATCTCCTTGATGTTAGCCCAGATCTCGGCAGCTATTTCTGTCAGTGGGAGTCTAATCGTAATCTCTGACGAAAGACAATTTCTAATCCATGATCGGACTAGCATATTGCAACGATTCCAGTGGCATTGAAGACGAGGTTGGAGTGGTGGTTGAAAAGACCCATCAAGAAATGGATCTTTGTCTTTGGTGATGAGGGCTCACCGGAAATCGCGAGACTAGGAGGCATAGTTATCTAATCTGGTTAGGGTTTGTTTGATGAGGACTAATTCAGGTCCATCGGAGACTGGTGAGAAGAGAACATCGCTTGGTTCAAGGCAATTGTTCTCGGTGACTGGAACAAGTCGAAAGGGATACAGGTAGGGATTTGGATCCGAACCCCATGAAGGAAAGGAATCCAGGTTGTAACCCGAAATTCCAAGAGAGGATGGGTCAGGCCTTGAATGGGTAAAAAAATATGGGTTGTAACCCGGCATTCCATATGGATAATAGGCTGGGTCAAGCCTAGTCTGAGTCGTGTGGGCTTGGGTTGTGCGGGCTTCAATTGTGTAGGTTGTAGCAGGCATAGGTTGGATGTTTAGGCTTGAGATATGTGGACTGTCTGCGGTGATTGGGCTGTTTGTATTGGTTGGGCCGTTTGTTGTTGATTTTCGCAAGTGTACAAAATCGTGCAAGTAATAAAGTGTATAAAATACGGATATCGAACCCAAGGGAATTACTATTATCAATTACCAATTAAACTATCCTATTACTATTTGATCAATCCAAATTTTATCAAGGAAAACCTAAATTAAATAAACAATTGAATTTAAGAAGAAAACTGAAAAGAGAACAATTAAAATAAACCTTTAGGTAAAAACAAGATGACTAGACCTAGGGCATAGACTTCATACCAACTCTTATTCATATGTATCTATCTCTTATGCTAATTTTATTAAGCTCTTCCTACAGGTCAAACTCCCTAAATTTCCAATAACTTTCTCTCGAACAATTATCAAATTAACCCCTAATTACTAACCTGAATGATCTCTAATCAGATTTAAGCAATTGGGGATCATCACGCTCTATGGAGTTTACCAAAACCTCACAAGTCGCGGTAACCTATCTTTAGCGTTTGCTGAACCTATGGTTTTACTACCGTAGACCAACTAAGTATCATCTCTCGATCTCAACTTAGTTCATTAGTTTATTCAATTCTTGGGCCCTTAAGAATCAAAAGCATTAGGAATAATAGTAAAACTTAGGAAGAATTTTAATACAAATTAACAATCAAAGATCAATACATAATTAAGAGATTGGGCTACATCTTAGCCTTAGAGAATAAAATTAGTTCATAATAAGCATGAAAGAAACAATCATATTTATTAAAACATTCATCATGAGTTTACAAGAAAAGAACAAGGAGAACTTCTATATATTGTGAATCAAAGCTCTAGAACTTCTGTTACTTTTCTTCTTTGCAGATTTTTCTCCCTTTCTTCTCACCAAAGAATCACTAAATAATGCTAAAAGACTTCTATTTATATCCCACAAGGGTTAGGGTTTGTTTTTCCTTAATTCTATTTGATTTGGAACCCTTAACCCTATTCTCCTAGCTAAAAACAGACAACAAACTAGTGACTTCCATGAATGTGCCGTGGCACTGTGCTGTGGCACAGTAGCTACTGGAAAAAGTGTGTCGCAGCACAGTAGCTACTGCCATTTTCTTGTATCATTCCTCTGTTCTTAAAATATGTTGATTTTTGAACTTGATAACGATGGAATTTGGAAAAGTTGTAAACATAAGAAATGTAGGCCTTTGAATTATGTTTCAATGGTTCAAGAATTGTCTTAATCAGAGTTCTACAGATCAAGATATTATCAAACTACCGAGGCATGCACAAGCTAGAATGTAATCTAGAATCTTCTCTTTACTTCAACTTCCATAACTTCTTCAATTCAACTCCGATTCTTGATCCGTTTATTTCCACTCATCACTCATTCCATTGCAAACATGATTCTTCATTCAAGCATAACATTTAAGCACCAGTAACCTGAAAAACACTCAAAAACACCCGTGATCCCGTAAAAGACAATTATGAAAATATTAAGCAACTTTACCATATTAAGCCTAATTTCTCACAATTGATCCCTAAAAAACCACTAACTAAATGTGTATTTCAAGCTCTTATCACCGTCTAGGTTTGTTGTAGTTGTATTTGGGTCGATTTCCATGTTGAAGGGTAATGGGGTTTTTTGATTGTTTGTAAGGACAAAGAGAAAGAAGCTAAGTTGATAGGCAAGCAGAAGCTTTTAGCTGAGCTCTGATACCATTGAAGGAATTGAGATAGAGACAGAGAGAAGGACAAAGAAAAGCAGTTCAAGATAATGACATTACTAGAGTATGCCCTAGAGAAGAGAAAGAGAGAAGAATTTTTTTTTTATATTCAGTATATTGTAAAGCTATACAATTGGCCAATTTATACAATTTGTAAATGTAAAGAAGGAAAATAATAAATACAAGAATCCTTGTAATTGTTCAATCAATCACATGAATTAAGTTGATTGATTGAAACTTTAATCACTCCTTAATCTCAACCAGCAGAGATCAAGGGAAATCAATAGTAAAGGCATTCCATATTTCGTCAATAAGGGCTCATACTTGAACATTCGAAATTGAAACCTGACCACATGCTTATTAGTCTCATGTCTCATTTTTAACCCTATCATCCCGCATGATCTTGTTAGTTTTGCAAGGAACAGTACTGCAGGTAAACTAAAATATGTTCAGATAGACATATGAAATATATATGTTCAAGACATCTCATTTGAACTTAAAACAAATGCTCAGTGTACATGTACCGATCATTTTTAACTTCTTCAGTTTGATATCTTGAACATGTCATGAATTCTTGAAAAAATAAATAATTCAAAATATTTAAAACTTACCTTTTTTTTTCCCTCAATTTGATCATCGATTCTTTATACAATTGTTTTCTCCATGGTAAAAATGTAAAATATATTTGTCAAACAGACATATAAATAAATTTTCAATGGATATAAAAATTTAGAGCTAGGGTTTATGTAAGAAACAAAGACTTGAGATAAAAAAGCAAAAAATAAAATAAATGAAGTATGGGTTATGGGTATACTTAAAATGTAATATATATTTATCAAAGAAACAAAGCTTTAAGATATAACAAAAGCTTTCAATTGTTATGAAGATATATAGTTAGGGTTTATGCAAGAAGTGCAGATTTAGAATAAAAACAAAAATATTAAATGAACGTGGTATACTTAAAACTAGCATTAACCTCTATGGTAATTTTATAAAAGGTTAAACATGTCAAAACTGACCAAAAAAAAAAAAAAAAGAAAAGGGTCTACACAAAAGAAAAAATATGTGGATACTAAATATTATTTCTGTTGAAGTATGAACCTATTGTGGTGAGTGCAAATTTGGCCATGGTTGAAGAGTTGATAAGCTGTAGCGTTGAAAGAAAGGTTGAAAAAGCAGACCACAAGGTCGCCACAGCGATAGAAAAGCTCACCGCGGTGTGCTAAGAAGGATCATGAAATGTAGAAAACGAAGCGATTGCTTCAGCAAAGAAAAATTATTTGATGGCATGCATCATTGTCCAAAAAGTTTAGTTTTGGTTAAATTTCTGTTTTAGTAGTTTGATTTTAGAATAATTGTTAGTTTAGGAAGAATATCTCTTTGAGATAAAATAGGAAAGTTAATATTATTTTGTTTAAGGAGTTTTATTTCGTTCCAAATTAGAGTAGGAGAAGAACCCTTTTTTTTTTTTTTTGTTTTTTTTAGAGAGAATTTGATTAATGAAATACGGCAGTTGAAAGTTTTTCTTCCATCAAATCATTCCAGTTCTTTGCTGTTATTTATGCTATTTTTGCTCCCAATTCAACAATTAATACTAGAGTCTTGATTTTCTTGGCTTCTAAATTCTAATAAATGGTATTAGAGCAGAGTTTTCTTAAGGAATTTGTGGAAAAATTCTTGTAAGGGAGAGACGATACACTTGACAGAAGAAAGTTTGATTAGCAAGATGGGTTCATGAGGTTTGTTGCCACAAATTCCTATATTTATAGGTGAACTCTATCATATTTGGGTGGTGAAGATTCTTGTAGTAATTGCAAGAAGGATAACCGTTTAGAGGCCCAATGTTGGTTTAAGGGCAAGACTCCACCACTCATGAAGTGTAGATTCTGCAACATAACCGATCATAAGGAGAAGTTTTGTTACTAGAAGCAGAGGCAACAAAAGCAATAACAACCTGATCAATAGCAACTATAGGGTAGTGTTGCTTAAAATGAAGAGGTTAGTCTAAGCCTTGAAAAGAAACCAACACTCAAGCATGTAAAGTGTTGGATTGTAATTTGATATTGATAACACGTTTTTTTAGAAATATAGCTCCAACAAGAAGTATAGAGATAGAAGAAACCAACACTCAAGCATGTAAAGTGCTTAATGCGTGCAAATACAACACCTAATTTTACCTCACTTAAAACTTATAGCAATGTCGTGTATAGTATAGTGTAAATAAGGGTCTTTCCCATAGAAGATTTTTAAACTTAACTAACTATCTACTTCTAAAACAGGTTTTGTCACGAATTATAAAAACTAAGAAGCTAAAATCAAACAACGTAAAGTGAGCAAACATTCACAAAAGAGAAAAATATAAAAGAAACGAGATTGAAGGTTTATTTGCCACCACTAGACATGAATTGCATATAATAAAAACACTCTTTAACTTTCTATCCTCTTGATCACATCTGCTCAGAAAATACCAAACATTAATAAGTTCTATCTCCTTATTGAGTCGTTAGATTAGACACGACCGTAACCTAATTCCTTATTTATTAAATAACCTAGGATACAATCTCTAGATTCAAAGTAATAAAAACATTAAGCTACGAGTGACATACTAAATCAAGGCTAAACTCATATGATCTGTTTAGTTATCTTGGGTGATTACCCCCAATGCATGCAAGCATACACTTTATCACTAGTTATTTAGGTTCATAAACCGATTTTGTACTAAACAACCTCAATCGGCAATAAAAGATTAATCCTAATGATTTAATTAACCACTTAAACAATTAAGACGATTTATTTAAATCCTATTCACAGAGAATAAGTCATATAATCAAAGAGGGATCAAAAGATAAAAAGATACAGATTTTGTTAATCACAAGACATGTCTAGGGTTTTGAAATCACCCTCAATCACAAAAGAATTAGTTACCCATGAATAAAGATAAAAACATCATTGCATTCATGATAACAAATAATAAAGGGGAAAAGAAAAACTTAGGAAAGCTTGAGTAGATTAATGAAGTTGATGATGGTCTTCTCTCCAAGTATTATGTATAAAAGGCAGCTACAAGTCAACTCTAGAAGGAAGCTAGATCAAGAATGGTGTAGCTTAAGGGAAGATATTGTGTATAATGCAATACAAGTCTAGCGTAGTTTAGTTTTAGAGGGAATATTGTGTATAAAAGAACAAGGATCAAAGTGTCATTTTGTAAAAAGTGTAATGGCTTAGTGTAAGTTGTACAATACACTGTGTTTCATTGAGTCAATGGCTGTAGTATATAGCCTTCCTCTTGTGTATACTTTTTAGTTAATAAAATCAATTGCATTTTTCAACTAAATTCTGTAAACTCTAATCTTTCATTTTTCTCTTGTTTTCTTGAATGTTCTTCAATCCTAACAACTCTCTTATGGTATCAAAGCCATAGACAAATGTATTTGGTGTGAAAAGCTCAAGTTTTGATTACAATAGTCTCTAATTTCTTCTCTCCGAAATCAGTAAACATGGAAGCTGGATGTAACAACTCAACAACTTTAGTAACTCCAGCTACTCTACCTATGATTTCCGTCAAACTTCTTGACATAAATTACTCGTTTTGGATTTCACAAGTTCTTCCAACTCTGATTTCTCATGGTCTCGATGGTTTTTTCTTGGAAAAAGAGAGTTTCCTTCAATGTTCATAATGGTGTCAGATGAAGAATCTAGAAAATTGACCAAGAAAGGAAACCGTTGTTACTACAATTAGAAAAAAATTGATCAATTTCTAGTAAGCTAGCTCTTATCTACACTCTCGGAGCCAATGTTCCAGCATGTAGCTAAGTGTAGTAGTTCATATGAAATTTGGAGCATATTAGAGCTACATTTTCAATCAATTTCCAAAGCTCGAACCTTACATTTGTGGAATTTGTTACAAACTACCAAGAAAAATGCTCTTAGTGCTAGTGAATATGTTTTGAAAATGAAGGAATTAGGTGATGAATTGATTGCTAGTGGAGTATCAATTAGTGATGAAGAACTATTGTTAGACATTTTAGATGGACTAGGTCTGGAACATGATGCTATAGTAGCATCATTAATCACCAACAGTAGTAGCATGACCTTGCAAGAGGCACAATTTCTCTTGCATAAACATGAAATCAGACTTGATAGGCAACATAATTCATTGAACATATTTCTTGATAAGCTAGCCTCTACTTTGGTAGCCTCTAAACAAAATTCTGAAGATGTGACTGGCCATGATTCTAGAGCTAGTTCTAAAAATCTCAATTTTTTGAGATCATCTCACCAATAGATTTTGTCATAATCAAGCCTAGTTCCTATACAGTCTCAATTCTCTGGATATTCTTAACATCAGTCTCCAAATACTATTCATGGTCAACCTAATTTTACCTCTCAAGGAGTCTCCCAACCTACTCAATTTTTGCCTTAGTATCCTCCCACACTTGATGTGCAAAGTCAGTTTCTTTCATTTGGAATGATGATATTTAATCCTCACATGAGACCTAGAGGCAGAGGATGGGGATCTTTTAGACCAAGATTGATTTGCCAAGTTTGTGGTAAAGGTGGTCACTCAGCATTGCAGTGTTACCATAGTTTTAACCACTCCTATTTAGGCTTTACAAATAATGGATATTCCAATGTGATACCCTCACAAGCTTAGTTCACAAACCAAACTAATGAACTTGCTCAAACTTTTTCGACAGCAAAAATGATGCAAGGGCATATACTAAACAATGTGGTATAGCAACCTATTAATAATACTCACACTAGCAGCTCACAACAGTTTCCAATTTGTCCTTAGTAATTCCAAACTAGAGGTCCTCAAAAGTTTCAAATTTATCCTCAACAATTTCAACTTTGAGGCTTTCACACTCTTGGAACTTATCCTTCATAGTTGAATTTTTCACAACAATCTGCGTTCAGAGGACAAACACACTCAGATAATGTAAATGTGACCTTACCTATGTCTACTAAGACTTTACATGTTGCCTCTCCTCAAACTGTGATAGATCAAACTTGGTATGTTGAATTTGGGGCTACTAATCATATGACTACTGACACTAGTAATTTGTTGCTCAAGAGTGACTACCAAGGTGATTCTCAAGTACAAGTTGGAAATGGGTAGACTGTTCCCATCACTCATGTAAGTATGTCTCTTGTTTCCTCTCATTTCACTAAGAGAATATTATAGTTGAAAAATATGCTTTGTGTTCCTCATATTGCTAAAAACTTGCTTGATATCTCTCAAATAACTAAGGACAATGATGTTATTGTTGAATTCCACTCTAATTGCTGCCTAATAAAGGATAAGACTACCTAGGAGATTTTACTTCAAGGAGGTTTGAAAGATGGACTTTATCAGGTCCAAATCTCCTTTAGTCTTCACCAATCTCTTGTCCTTGACAATAAAGCAGATTATGTTATCCAAAATGAAAATATGTCTAGTACTAGTCCTGTAGGTCCAGTAAAACCAGTTGATGCTTTAACTTTTGAAATTCTGTCATGTAATAAAGACAAATCTGTCATTGGTGATGTTGATACTACTATGTTATGGCATGCTAGGCCAAGTCACCCTAATGTGAGAGCTTTACAAAGCATATTGAATAAACTTCATGTAAGAAGTGTTTCTAGGAATACTATGAGATTTTGTGAAGCATGTCAGTTTAGGAATATGCAACAATGTTCTTGTCCTAGTTCTAATACATCTTCAACCGCTCCTTTTGAATTAATTCATGCTGACTTATGGAGGCCTACTCCTGTAGCATCTCCTGAAGGATATAGATACTATATTGCTTTTGTAGATGATTATAGTCGGTATATGTGGTTTATCCCTTGGAGTTGAAGTTCGATTCATATAGAATGTTTACATAGTTTCATTATTTAGTTGAGAAACAATTTGATTTCAAAATTAAGTGCTTGCAAACAGATTGGGGTGGTGAATTTAGATCATTCTCTCAATATCTTCGAAAGCATGGAATAAATTTTAGATGTCCTTGTCCTTATCTACACCAACAGAATAGTAGAGTACAAAGAAAACCGAGGGCTATTAATGAGTTTGGTTTAACCATGTTAGCTCATGCTGGTATGCCATTATGTTTCTAGTGGCAAGCATTTTCTATGGCTACATTTTTGCTAAACAGATTGCCCTCTACTGCTATAGAGTTCACCTTACCTTTTTATAAGTTGTTTAACAAAGAACTAGATTATATAGAGTTGAGAGTGTTTGACTATAGTTGTTTTCCTTCTATTAGACCTTTTCAAAAACACAAATTCTCTTATCACACAAAGAAATGTGTTTTTCTAGGGTATACTCCAATTCATAAAGGCTTGTCCTCCTTTGGAAAGATTTATGTGGCCAAGCAAGTTAAGTTTAATGAGACTGGGATGCCTTTCAAATTTGGTTTCAAATGCTCTTTAGTCTCTAGTGTTGAGATTGTAGTTCTAGTGTCAACCAATAACAATAGTACATCTTAGCAGCTTCCCATTACTAACATAGATATTAGACCAAGGTCTTCTAGAATAACACAGTCTTCAGGAGAGGTTTCCTCTTCTTCTAACATCAATCTCTCCACACCAAACTCCTCAAATTCAAAAGAAGGATATTCTTGTTCTGACTATCAGAATTCAGCAGTCTCTCCACCATCACTACTTGCTAAGGTACCTTTATCTGGGTCATCATTACCACATACTACCATACCTTCATCTACTGTTTCTCTTGTCCAAAGAGAAATTCATGTTGAGGTGGTATTACCTATGGCTTCTTCTAATTTGAATGCTTTTATATCTAGTGATACATATGTACACCCCATGATAGCAAGGTCCAAAAGCTTATTACAACCTTGTACTCTAGTTACTACATAAACCATTCTCTTTGAACCAAAGTCTATGACAAAAGCTATTCACTATCCAAAATGGAAATCTATAATGGAAACAGAATACCAAGCTCTTTTTAGAAATAATACTTGGGAACTCATTCCTTATAAACAAGACATGCAGGCTGTTGGAAGCAAATGGGTGTTTAAGACCAAACTAAACTCTGATGGGTCCCTACAAAAATACAAAGCTAGACTAGTAGCTAAAGGGTTTCAACAAACACCTAGAATAGACACTTGATACTTTTGCACTTGTTATCAAAGTTGCCACCATCAGAATTACTATCTTTATAATTGTTCATCATGATTGGCCTATTCAATAGTTGGATGTTAATAATGCTTTTCTGAATAGAGATGTCATTGAACATGGTTTATGACTCAACCTGAAGGTTTTTCAGTTGAATCCAACTCCAGACTTGTTTGCAAATTGAAGAAGGCCTTATATGGACTAAAATAAGCTCCTAGAGCCTAGTTTGACAAATTAAAGAAGACATTACTGACTTGGGGTTTTGTGAATTCTTCCTTAGATATCAGTCTGTTTTTCCATAATAAAAAAAGGTAGCCAAGTGGTGTACTTATTAGTTCATGTTGATGATATTCTCTTGATGAGGAATGATATTGATTTAACCTCTCAAATTGTTACTGATCTGAATCAACAAGTGCATTGAAAGATTTGGGAAGTGTTAACTATTTCCTTGGATTTGAAGTTCACAGAAATAGTTTAGGTTTATTGCTAACACAATTCAAGTATGCTCAAGAACTTTTACACACGGTTGGGATGTCTGATTCAAAACCTTGCAGTACTCTTATGTCTATTGGAGTTAAAATCAGCAAAGAAGATAGTTCAACCTTTGATTAGCCATCCTTATACAAGAGCATTATTGGAGGTTTACAATACCTCACCTTGTCTAGGCCTGACTTAGCTTTTGCTATCAATAAACCAAGTCAGTTTCTTCAGCTCCAACAATCTCTCATAGCCTGCTTGCAAAAGAATGCTTCGATACATCAAGGGCACACTTCAATGTGGCCTATACTTCAAGAAAAATGAGCATTTTGTTCTCTAAGGGTACACTGATGCTAATTGGGCCAATGACACCAGTGATCGAAAGTCCACTTCAGGTTATTGTATTTATCTTGGTGGGAACTTGGTACAATGGTGTTTTAGGGAACAGAGGTTTGTTGCCCTGTCTTCCACAAAAGTAGAATACAAGGCACTCAGCTAAGCAGCAACTAAACTAGTATGGGTTCAGAACTTGTTTCAAGAGCTTAGGATTCAAGTTAACAATACCCCTATACTCTGGTGTGACAATATGAGTGCAAGGGCTTTGTCATCAAACCCTCTTTTTCATGCGAGCATTAAGCACATCAAAATTTATGTGCAGTATGTAAGGGAGTTAGCTACCAAGAAGAGGCTTTTGTTCAATATGTTGCATCAGGATATCAAATTGCTAATATTCTGACAAATGTTCTCCCTAGTCACAAACATCAGCTTCTATGAGATAAACTAAATGTGTATTCATCTTCTTCTAGTCTGAAGAGTATTTCAGAAATGCATGATAGTAAGAATGGTGTTTAGATTGAGAAAAAGGAGGAGTGATGTTTAGAAGTGTATATGTGCAAATTGATGAGTAAATTCTGGTGTTTTGTAACAATCATGGATGAGTTGATTGTTGAATTAGTTGTTTTCTAGCAGTGATGATAGTTTGTTTTTGTAGCAGTGATGATCAGAAAGTGTTTTGTGTGAAGGTGAATGGCAATAAATGATGTTGAGTGGCTATGTTGAATTAGTTTTGTAGCAATGATGTTAGTTGTTTTGTAGCAGTGATGATCATGATTTTTTGTATGAAGGTGAATGGCAATTAATGATGCTAAGTGGCTACAAAGTTAGCTCAAGGTGGTACCTAGATCAAGAATAGTTTTAATTTACGGCAAGGTATTGTGTATAAAAGGCAACTACAAGTCAGCTCCAGAAAGAAGCTAGATCAAGAATAGTGTAGCTTAAAGGAAGATATTTTGTATAATGCAATATAAGTCTAATGTAGTTTAGCTTCAGGGGAAATATTGTGTACAAAATAACAAGGATCAGAGTGTCATTTTGTAAAAAGTGTAATGGCTTAGTGTAAGTTGTACAATACGCTGCGTTTCATTGAGTCAACAACTACAGTATATATCCTTCCTCTTGTGTATACTTTTAAGTTAATGAAATCAATTGCATTTCTAAGCTAAATTCTGTTAACTCTAATCTCTCATTTTTCTCTTGTTTTCTTGAATGTTCTTCGATCCTAACAACTCCTTCACCAAGCCTCTTTTAATCTCTCTTAATCTCCACATTATTGAGAATATTTTGTTCTCTATATTCTCTCTCTCCGACCTAAAAATAGCTAAAGACATCCTTTTATAGTGCTATAGTTGTGGGAAAAATAATGGCAAATCCCTATACAAAAAAGGAGAATCAAATTCGGATTAGGCTAGATAGAGTCCATGTAGAATTAGGATTCCTAAACTGACCCTCTGGTACTAAAACTAAAATATCTTCCTTTAGAAAACGCAAAATAATAAAAAGTAAAATTCTACATAAACTAGACTTCCACAGCTTCGTAAGAATATATTGCATGACTCCTAGTTTGTTCTGAGGAATTTATGGAAGCTTCGTGAAGTTTCCATCTCTTGGACACGCCTTTTCCAAACTAGAATTTGAATGCTGTGGCACCAAAAGAACTTCCAATTTGAAAACGAAAAATCATAATCTGAAGAAGTCATAACAATAAGAATTGTAGCCCTTGAAGTCAGCTTCCCTATGGTCTAAGAATCATCCAAATTGGAGGTCTACAGCTCGGGTTATCATTGAAATACCAAAGCATGCTAAAACTGGAGTATTTTCCAGATTTTGTGCTTTATGCTATATATGCCATATCTTCCTCATTTCAACTCTGATTTTCGAACAGGAGTAAGCTTGATGATAAGACTAGAAAAGTGATTTTGATTGGATGTAGAACCTATAATCATGGAATGAATAATATGCTTTGAAATTGCCGCCAAAAAAGGTTCAAGGAAGAGTGTTGAAGTATGAATCTATTTTGGTGAGTACAAATCTGGCCATGGTTGAAGAGTTGATAAGCTATAGCGTTGGAAGAAAGGTTGAAGGAGCAGGCCGCAAAGTTGCCGCAGTGGTAGAAAAGCTCGTCGCTGCGGCGTGCTTCATTGTCCAAGGAGTTCAATTTTGGTTAAATTTCCTCTTTTAGTAGTTTGATTTTAGAATCATTGTTAGTTTAGGAAGAATATCTCTTTGAGATAAAATAACAAAGTAAATATTATTTTGTTTAAGGAGTTTTATTTCATTCCAAATTAGAGTATGATAAGAACCTTTTTTTTTCTTTTTGCTTTTTTTTTTTTGTTTAAAAGAGAGAGAAGTTGATTAATGAAATACGGCAGTTGAAAGTTTTTCTTCCATCAAATTATTCAAGTTCTTTGCTGTTGTTTATGCTATTTTGCTCCCAACTCCAACAATTGGTATTAGAGTCTTGATTTTCTTGGCTTCTAAATTCTAACAATTTCTCTATCAGTAACAAAACTATGATTTTCATTCAAGACAAGTAAATTAGAAACTACCAAGTTAAATGCATGTATTTGTTAAAACATAATGACTAGATTGACAATACATTGGACTCGTTTTTAGTTTTTACTTGATTGAGACTAGTAATAAGCCCTTATGATTTGGATGAAGTATTTATACAAGATAGAAGTTAACCATTAACTTAATTTAACAGTAGTTAAAGTATTGTATATTAAAAATATTTATTGGCCGAAGCGTACGTAACATACTTAATTACTCATGATATTTCTTTTTGTATAGTAAAATAAGACTTATGTATTCAAATGATAATAACAGTCATACTTTTAAATGTAGTACAAAGTAGAGAAGTAGCAAAACGTAAGCAAAACGATTTGTTTTATTTTCTAAGCTTGGATAATTTTAAGAAGAATTTTAATGAAAAAAAATAACCACAAAAAGTTTAAGGAATTGTTGAAAATTTCAGGAGGGCCACTTTGCTTCCCCATTGCAAGGCAAACAAATTACAAGGCCGAGTGCAAGTGGAAGTACGTGGAGTGCACATGTGAGAGAAGAAAAGAAAGGTAACAAACAAAAAGGCTAACTGCAAGTGGATGTAGGTGGAGCATTCAATTATTCTCAATCCTTGCTTTACCATTATTCTCTCAATTATTCTCCCAACTTTAGATAGAGGTAGAATTCTGTCAATTAATTACACAATATCGTCTATTTTATTTGATTCATTAATCTTGAACACATGATGTTTGTTTGAAGAACTGTGTGTTTCAATTTATTAATTAATTCAGTAAGAGTTACAGGATTTTTATGAGGAGGATACAATCTACGGAATCTCATAATTATGTCAATTAAAATATACAAACATAATTAGGAGATTACAAGATATCAAGGACATTACAAGTATCCTAAAACTGACAAAATAACAAGATCATGAAATATTTAGGAAATATTGCTGAAATCTCAACACTCCCCCTCAAGTTGGTGCGTAGATGTCACACATGCCTAACTTGCCTAAAACTTATGAGAAAATACGTTTGGAAACAGCATTGGTAAGAATATTGGCTAATTGATCTTCTGATCTAATCTTGGGCAATTCAATAATCTTTTCATCTAACTTTTCTTTGATGAAAAATCTATCTACTTCAACATGCTTTATACGATCATGTTGAACTGGATTGTGAGAAATGTCACATTCTGCTTTATGGTCACAATATAAATGGATTGGTTGATTAGACTGATAGCCCGAATCTTGTACGAGAAATCTTAGCCACAAAGCCTCACAAATTTCAAGTGTCATTCCCCTAAATTCTGCTCTAACGCTTGAGTGTGCCAAAACATTCTCGCCCCCTTTTTGGGCTCGCAAGTGACTAGATTTCTACCTACAAAAGTGAAATAACCAGAAGTAGATTGATAGCATGCCGAATGCACCAAATTAATAAACCTTACTAACCTAACTACTAAATTGTATATAGGGTGAGCAAAGGTCGATCCCACAGGGAATGCTTCGCTCAAATTCTATATTCTAAAACAATGAAAACAAAATAAAATAAAACCCTAAACATTAAATATGACAATAGTAATGAAAGGGGTTGTAATCAATGCAAACTAAAGTGAAACAAATAAATCTCCAATGGTAGAAAATATCAGGTTAAAGATAGCCAGTTCTCGGTTCAAGATCCACCTAAACATGCATTGGACATGAACTAACCGTAACATTATTCTATCTCATTATTGTGGAACTACTGACCCTAGGAAATAACAAGCTCAGTTACCCGAATTTTCCCTTAATTGTCACTATTGAAATAAGCTCTTCAAGTAGATCCTAACCCTTGAACAACGTAGAATAAGCTCTCTAAGTTTAATTCAATGGCAGCCTTAAGAATTAGGAAAATAGATCAATCCAAGCAACAATCACGCAAGATCGAATTATTTAACTTAGGTTATGTTATTCAAGATGAAAGATTGAAAACTTGTCCATAATCACCTATCATCATGTGTTACTTACTGAATAGGAAGAGGACAATTACGTATCACAATCCCTAATTCTAACAGATGAAATTCCGATTAAACAATTCAGCAGGCCATTACTAAATCACTCAAACACAATTCATAAACAATTAAAACAGAATAACATAAACAATTCCAATAAAAACGAGATTAAGAACAATATTACTGAAGTTAAGTTACACCGATGACATGAATTTAGGCTTCAAAATCCCCTTGAACTGAAGAAAGATCAGCCGCACATTTTGACGTAGAAAAAAACTAAAAACTAAACTCTACTGCTGTTCTCCCCCACTTTAACCTAACAACTCCTCAATAAATAACATGTGTTTTCCTTAACTCTACCCCAGGAATCACAGAAATTACTTTCCTAGATCTTTCCTAAAAGATAGACTTCCAAAATTGTCAAAATCTTATCAGATATGGAAAACAAAATTCGTCTCTAGCTTGCACCAGGATTCTCACAATGTAAAAGAACTTTTCTGGGTTGGTCACTTCATAAAAATTGTAGTCTCGGATGTGTAGATGAATCTGGGCCTTTGAATCACCTGCTTTTGATATCTGAAACTCCAGTTAGGCCCATTCAAAGACTCAACACTCAGCCAAGAATCCTTCTGCGAGTAGGATTCCAGGTCTGGTTTTGCAACAACTAATGAGGACCCAAACGAACTTGGATTCTCATCCATAATACCTTCCTGGAAAGCTTGATTCATCTACTTTACTTTTTCTGAAGAACACTTTTGCAATTGAGAAATCTGACTCCATGAAAAACCTGAAAAACGCAGCACTGGTCAGAATAACAAAAATCTGGAATTTCCTAATCTTTTCTCACTTATTTCAAAAAGTCTATCCAAATATGCCAAACTTACAAAATAAACTCTAATCAACTCAACTAGGCATAAAACATAAGAAAAAACATAATATGGAAGGAATAAAAATATATAAATTACACTCATGTCATAGATCCCCTGCTCCAGCCAATTAGCGTTAGTATTCACATTTTGGTAGTCCTCATTCTCAGTAAATATGATTCCCTTTCCTGAAGCATGTTTTAAATATCTCAAAATGTACTTAACTGCATCCATATGTTTTTCTCCAAGATTATGCATGAACTGATTGACTATATTCAATGCATAAGCAAGATCTAGCCTAGTATGTGATAAGTACATCAATCTTCCCACAAGACTAGTATCTCTCTTTGTCAACTGGTACTTGATTAGTCTCGACTCCTAATTTCAGATCTTCTTTGATTGGTGTATCAGTTGATTGACATGCTGACAAACCATTTTTCTATAGCACATCTAAGCCATACTTTCTTTGTGATAGAAATATGCATTTGCTAGATCGAGACACTTTGATTCCAGGAAAATATTTCAAAAAACCTAGGTTTTTCATCTCAAATTCCTTTGACAAGTACTTTTGCAAAGCCTTCCTATCATCCACATATACAATAAGTGTAGTGATTTTCCTTGCTATTTTTTAAGGAACAGTGTGTGATCTAAATCACTTTGATGGTAGGCAAAAGACGTCATAGCTTTTTGCGAACCTCCAAACCAATGCCCTTGAAGATTGCTTCAACCCATATAGAGATTTCTTTAACTTGCATACCTTTTGATTGTGCTTCTCTAGTGATATACACCCTGGTGGAGGATCCATATGGATCTCTTCTAACAATTCTCCATGTAGGAAAGCATTTTTCATATCGAATTGTTGTAAAAGCCAATTTATGATTGCAGCTAAAGATAATAAGACACGTACCATGTTGATTTTAGCTACAAGTGCAAATGTCTCTATATAGTCGATCCCATGGGTTTGGGTGTACCACTTTGCTACTAGTCTAGCTTTGAATCTCTCAATTGTGCCATCAACTTTATACTTCATAGTGTAAACCCATTGACATCCAAGGTCTTTTTTCCTAGTGGACAATCAACAAGTTCTAGGTTTCATTTTTCTGTAACGATCTCATCTCTTCATTCATAGCAGCTTTCCATTTTGCATTAGAAAGGCTTCCTGCACACTGTTAGGGATAGATACAACAGATAATTGATTTACAAATGATAGATTTGATTCTGACAAACGATCGTTAGACACATAATGGCTCATGAGATATTTAACTTTACTAGATAGTTTAGGTTCGTATGATGGTTTAGGAATCCCTCTAGTACTATGTGATGGTAACTATTTCCTAATTGGTTCAGACTTTAAATTAGGAATATTCTCAGCAAGTGATGGTTGTGGCATATCAAGTATGAGGGACTCAGACTTAGATGAAGTTTCTTTGATCAGGTTTGAAATTACTTCCATATTTTCATCATCCACTTCATCTTCTTATTGATCCACAGGCCTAGTTTGTGAGTCAGCATCTCTAAGATCCAAATTTTCACTCCTTACATTTTCCACATCTTGAACAACATAGTCAAGAGTCTGAATTTCTTCTTGACAATACTCCCCTTGAATTTCAGACTCAGAGGAAAAATACATCATGTCTTCATGGAAAACAACATTCATTGTAACAAACGTTTGTCGTGTTGGAGGATGGTAGCAGCGATACCCTTTTTGATGAACATCATACCCAACGATAACACATTTCAATGCCTGAGGAGACAACTTATTGCATTGATGTTTATGTAGGTGCACAAAGGTAACACAGCCAAAAGCATGAGGTGGTAAGTTCATGACCATTGGAGCATTCACTGTTTTACCAAGAGCCTGAAATGGTGTCTGAAATTTAATAGAGCTAGAGGGTATCTGGTTGATTAAGTAGGCTATAGAAGTGAGTGCTTCTCCCCAAAAAAATAACGACATGTGAGCTTTTATTAATGAGGCACAAATTACCTTCAATAAGTATCAATTTTTCCGCTTAACAACATAATTTTGTTGGGGTGTGTTGGGACAAGTTGTTTGATGAATAATACCATGTGCTCCCAAGTATTGCTGGAGATCATAACTTTGATATTCTCTACTATTGTCACTCCGAAGAACCTGAATCTATGCACTATATTGAGTACAAATCATTTTTTGAAATCTTTGAAATACTGAATTAACCTCCCTTTTGGATTTCATTAGACAAACCTAAGTCATCCTTGTACAGTCATCAATAAAAGTAACAAACCACTAGGATCCACCAAAATAGTAACTTGTGATGGCCCTTAGACATCAGAGTGTATAAGCATAAAAGGACTTGGACTTTTGTTTAATTTTATCGGAAATGGGACCCGATGGCTTTTTGATAGTTCACAAACATCACAAAGAAACTTACTGATATCATTTTTTCAAACAAACTTGAAAAAAGTTTCTTCAAGTAACTGAACGAGGCACGTTTGAGACGTTGATGCCATAACCAGATATTGGATTTTTGTTTATCCATTTTAGAGGAATCTACTGTTAGAGCCTACTGTAACCTAGCAGAACCTTTTTATTCTAAATCCAAGTAATACAATTGTCCCCATCTAATAGCACAACAAATCGTTTGCTTTGATTGAATGCTCTTAAACTCACAAAATTCAGGCCAAAAAATCACCACACAAGATAAGGCTTTGGTTATTTGGGAGACTGATAACAAGTTATAATTTAAGGATGGAACAATTAAAATGTAACTTAAGAGCAAAGTGTTGTTGGGAATTAATGATTGTTCCCTAATGACATGGGTGGACTCACCATCAGCAATAGAAACAAATTTTCATGAGGATGATTTAAGGTTAAAAACATGCTTAGAATCAAATGTCATATGATCAATGGTACCAGAATCAATTATTCATGCACTATTAGAAAAAGATGTACACATATGTTAAATCTTACCATCATTTTTAATAGTGGCTACAATTGATGAGGATTGTTTAGCATCTTCTTCCTTTTCCGTGATGAGTGCTTGGAAGTACACTCATTCTTAGTGATTTGACGGGTATTTTGTATGGGAATTAGGTTTAATTGGTTAATTTTACTTAATTTATGTGTCTCTTTTGCTTTCTAGAATCACAGGTATGTTTTGTAAATTTTCAGGTATTTAGATGCTAAAAAATGAGGATTTCAAGCATGGACATTGAAGAGGGAAGAATCAATGAAGAAGTTATGAATTTTTAAAGATTGTTCGTCGCAACATAACTATTCAGGCCCTGCAGTAGAATTATTCCCATGTCGTAGCATAAAAAAGTTGCAAAATGGACATAAACTTCATGCCATAATGCCACTAAATCATGCCGAGTCGCACTTTGTGAATTTTATGGTTGGGACTTTTTCTGTCAGAACATGCTGCATAAAAATAGGCATAACTTGAGCTACACCACTTTGATTGACCTGATTCTAATGGTGTTTTAAAGATAAAAGACATAGATAAAATTTTATTTTTGGATTGTGATATGGTTCGACCTAGAAGATTGTTAAAAACCGATCCAAAAGTTACGTCAGTGCATGGAAAACAAGTAGATGCAGGTTTTGGAACATGCTTAAGTGTTTCTACAATAATCTAAGCTGCAGACCTTGGATTTGGATGATTCTTGAAGCGTTGGAAAGATTATTTTAATACCTATAATTAATATGTTCTATTTTGGATACTTTTTTTGCAGCTAGTGTGAAGGAATCCTAATTTCATTAGGATTCTCCTATTCTATTTCGCCTAGAACTAAATTTTATTCTCCTATTTTGTATAGGATTTTTCCCATTACTTTCCCACAACCATAGCACTATAAAAGGATGTCTTTAGGTATTTTTAAAGAAGACTTTTACTTCAACTTGGAGAGAACTGGAGGCTAGGAGAAGAGATCTGCCTAGTGTTTCATCCTTTTCTCTTGTACTTCATGTTTTTGAAGGATTTGGGGTTTGATTTCCTTATGATAATGTGTAACTAGATACTTCTCTAGGGATCCAAAGTAGCCTAATAAGAAGGTTTTATGACTTTATTAATTCTATTTGTTTTATGAATCCATTGCAATTCTAGATTTATTCATTGTCCTTTATGAAATCTTTAATTGATGTTATTGCTTGATCATCTTTAATATTAATTAATTGATTGCGTGAGACAACGTTAGACTACACACCCTAGCTAATCTTGAATAGCTCATGTGAGTGAATGATTAGTATTTTGTGCATACGCTCTAACAGAATGCGAATTGGTTCCTGATTTCTTAAATAATTAGTATTTGTATATACACCCTGACAGATGCAACTTTATTCATGATTATGAGTATTCTTGTGTTTAATGAGTTTTTAATTATTAAGCTAGACTATAAGCCCTAGCTAGTCTCGTGTTAAAGATACTAAGTTAATCTCAGACGCCTTACGGTAGTACCTTAATTATGTGAGTGTGAAGCCTAGAAATTGGATTGAGCTAATAGTAGTTTGCTAGTTGACATAAAATTAGATTATTATGATGAAATTGGATACTTGGGTTTTAGTTAATTGGATTTTAAATCAGTTTATATTTTTTCTTTGTCAGATTGTTTAGTATTGGTTATTTTTACTTTAAGTTGGTTACCTCGTCAATTTTTTTAGATTTATTTAAGTTTATTTGTCTTAATTAAGGCATAGTTTACTAGAATTAATTGAGCGCTTACAAATTTCTATGAGATCAACCCTGGCATGCGCACACTATATTGTAGTTGTGATTCATATACTTATAGGGATTAAAATTATTCATCACTCTGCACAAGCATCAATAGAACTTCTCTTTTAATTGTTCTTCCTTTGATCACAACTGTGATCCCACCAGTCTGGATATCCAACCAATTCAAAACATTGTTTTTTTGTATGACTAGGTTTGTTGTTGAGTGCACAGTTAGCCATTTTTTTAAACTTTGACTTTTTGACTTTGATTTTTTTTACTCTTTTTTTTCCTTTTTTTTACTTTTTTCGTAAAAAAAAAAAAAAAAAGGAGAGTGTTTGTAAAAAACAAACAAGCTCTCAAAAATTTCTTTCGACAGCAATCGTTTGATCAATGGTGTTAGCTTCGATGGTAGCATATCAGTGGGCAACGACAATAGTAGATGGGCAGTAGACAGCAACAGCAGCAGATCTCAGTTTTCCTAACATTGGTGATGATTCTTTTTTATATCGCCTCAGTTTTTTTTTTTTTTTTTTTTTTTGGCGTCAACTTTTTGACTTCCAACAGTCGGTTCCTGGGGACTTTGGCAATTTACTTGACTTGAGTGATGACGGGAGCTGTTAATCAGCGTCAAATGGTAGCAATACATTGACGTGATGGTTGGACTTGTCAGTTATGGCGTTGGCATTTGCATTGGTGTTGGCTATATAGGTAGTTTTTTGGAAATTCAGGTGATGGCGATTTGTTTGTTTTTTTGTTGAGATTGGATTGTGATTGTTTTGTTGTTTGCACTAGCTAAAGATGATGGTTGATTTGTTTTAGTAAGTCTAATGGGTTTTGATTTAGGTTGATTTGATATGGTGGTTGATTTGTTGGGTGATTTTCCATTGATTTGTGGGTATAGTGTTGACTTTGTTTGGATCTTCTTGGCTTGGTGATTTGATCGTTGTTGTCGACTGGGTGTAATGGATTTCGACAATTCATTCTCGACATTGAACAATTTTTGGCTTTTGTTTTGGGATGTTTGTTTAAAGATGTGAAGTTGTTTGGGCAGATTGGTGTTATGTGTTATTGCTGGATTTGATGGTTATTGTTTGGGATGTTTGTTTGTTTAAAGATGTTGAAGTTGCGATAGTTGATTCTTGGGTTGGTAAAGGGTTGAAGAGTTAAAGATGGCTGGAATTATTTTCTGTCGATTGGGATTTTTGCCAGTGGTGGTTTGGTTTAACTGGTTGAGGTTGGTATTTGGGTTGATTGGTGTTATGCCTAAAAAGTCAAGGTTGATATGAACTCTCGTTAGCAAGATCCAATCAAAATTCAGGGAGGCTTTGTGCCATCTAGATGTTGCCACATTGCACAATGACGGAAGAGGTATGGTTCTCATCAGTGTAGTAGGTAAATGCTAGGCTTGCGAGTGGTAGGAATCGTTCACCTACCCAAGCCTTACGCGTATCTCTCGTGCAGACAACCAATGGGAAGCGGGTTAGGAATTGTACCACACCTGTCGGACTGTATGCTCTGATTATTAACTTGAATCCTCCCACTATAAATAGAGGGCTCCTCTCTTATTTACAAGATTGGCTTATCTTTAGTCTTAAATAGCATACACACACACACACTCACACACACACTCTCTCTCTCTCTCTCTCTCTCTCTCTCTGCATTTCATTTACTCTCTTACTACATATTTCAATATCACATGTAACTTCTAAGCCCGCTTAGCATTTTGTACGTGTGAGTCGTTGGTGTCAAAATCAAGCATCAACAGTTCTCGCATCCAATAGTGCCCTCACAGTAGGCCAGTTGAGGACTTATCTGAGGTGTCAGTCGATCAAAATGAGCCGACCTGAGTGTTGAGAATCGGGAGTAATCTCAACCCTCAGCTCACCAAAAACCTGACAAGCTTCCTTAGAGAGAATGTCGATGTTTTTACATGGACCCATGCTAACATGATCGGGATCAGCCTAAATGTCATACGCCATGCACTCAACATTGACAGTGTAGTCAAGCAGATTCACCAGAAGAGAAGAGCCATGGACCCTAAGCGCTATGTTTCCTTGAAAACTGAGGTAGATAAGCTTATTTTGAAGGGTCCATTTGAGAAGCGCTTTATCCGAATAGGTTGCCAATCTGGTCTTGGTAAAGAAGCCTAATGGCAAGTGGCGAACCTATGTCGACTTCACCAACCTCAACAAAGCCTGCTCGAAGGACAGTTTTCCCTTTCCAAGGATCGACCAGCTCGTTGATGCCATCATGAATGCTTACTCAGGATATAATCAGATCCTAATGTACGCACTAGACGAAGAACATACCTCGTTCGTTACAAATCGAGGACTATATTATTACAAGGTCATGCCCATTGGCTTAAAGAATGTCGGGACAACTTACCAGTGGCTGGTTAACCATATGTTTTTTTGAGTAGATCGGAAAGTCAATGGAAGTTTATATTGATGACATGCTGGTCAAGTCGCATGTTGCTTTAGATCACATAGCGCATCTTGCTGAGATGTTTGACGTACTCTAACAATACAAAATAAAGCTTAATCCTCTTAAATACTCATTCGGAGTATTCTTAGGAAAGTTTCTGGGGTATATGGTTAATCAGAAGGGAATTGAAATCAACCTCGAGAAGATCTAAGTGCTCCTTGATATGAAAAGCCCGACCTACTAAAAAGTAGGTTCAGAGCCTAAGGAGAATAACGGCTTTCAGTCGCTTCATATCAAGAGCAATAGACCGTTGCTTGCCATTTTTTAATATACTCAGGGCCAACAAGAAGTTTGAGTGGACTCTAGAGTGTGAGCAGGCATTTCAGAGTATAAAAGAACACCTCGGAAAGCCACCTCTCCTATCCAAGCCTCTTCCCAAGGAAATTATACTCTTGTATCTGTTTGTCTCTCAGCATGGGGTCAATCCAACTCCCATTTGGGAAGAGGGCAAAGTTCAATGGCCAGTGTATTACACAAGCAAGCGACTGCTGAACACCGAGATTCGATATCCAGAAATGAAGCGATTAGCTTATGCCCTACTGATCACCTCTAGGAAGCTGCGACCTTATTTTCATGCCCACACAATCTATGTTCTGACAAGACAAGTTCTTCAAAAGCTAAAAGGTTTGGGTAAGTTACTTAAATGGGCAATAGAACCGAGTCAATTCGATCTGCATTACAGATCGAAAGCAACCATCAAAGGGCAGGTTGTTGCCAATTTCATTTCAGAATTCTTGTACCAGCCACATCGAGAATCCAAGCAGCAAGCCAGTGAAGGCATCTAGGAAACCGTTAAGAACTTATCGACATTGAGTCTCTATGTTGATGGTTCCTAAAAAAGGAAAAGAGCTAGGGTGGGTTTTCTCCCCCTCAGTCCCAAGGGGACTCGCATTCATGGAATTCTTTGATTTAGGTTCCAAGCTATGAACAACGAGGCCGAATATGAAGCGTTGCTCGCGGGTCTATGATTAATAAAAGAAATGGGATCAAGCGTGATCAGTATCTACAGTGATTCCCAGCCAGTTGTTAATCAAATCTTGGGAGAATATCAAGCCAAGAAAGAGATAATGATCAACTATCTGAAGAAAGCTAAGGCCACACTCGAGCCTTTCAAACACTTCATGATCAAGCAAATTTTGAGATACAGTAACTCTGTCGTGGACGCCTTGGCAAGAATAGCCTCATCACTAGACTCAAATGTATCAAAAAGTATTCCAATTCGGTACATAGAGATTCCTAGTATCAGCTTACCTGAACAAACTGTAGCTACAATAGAGTCAATTTCCTAAATGACTCTAATCATTCAGTATCTCTGAGATGGGACTCTGCCTAGTAACAAGACTGAGGTAAAAATCCTACGCACTAGAGCTGCTCGTTACACGCTTGTCGGAGATTAGTTATACAAGCGAGGTTTTAGCACCCCTCTCCTCCAATGTGTAACTGATGAAAAAGTAGACTATATTATGAGGGAGATACATTAAGGGATCTGCAGTAATCACACTGCTGCACGATCCATTACTGTTGCATGATCCATTATTGCTGCATGATCCATTACTACTGCACGATCCCTCGCTAATAAAATTGTCCACCAAGAGTACTATTGGCCTCTACTTCAAAAAGGTACTTTCAATTTTGTGAAAAAGTGTGACAAGTGTTAGCGGTTCACGAACATCCTATGAGATCCTTCCCACCAGCTAACGACAATGACCAGCCCTTGGCCATTCTCCATGTAGAGAATTGATCTTATTGGGCCCATGCTAGCCAGAAAGAGGGGCGTCAAGTATGCTATGGTCGCGGTATATTACTTCACCAAATGGGTCGAGGCTGAGCCCTTGGCCGCGATCAGTACCAAGAAGCTCGAAGACTTTGTCTTCAAGAATATAATGTACCACTACGGGACTCCTTATACACTCATCTCTGATAATGGGAAGCAGTTCAACAATGAGGAATTCAAGCAGTTTTGTAATGAGTTAGGGATCCATAAAAAGTTTGCCTTAGTCACAAGACTGCAAGCCAATGGTTAGGTTGAAGCTATCAACAAAACCATCAAGCACACTCTGAAGGCCAAGCTTAGCGTTGCCAAGGGTAATTGGGTCGATGACCTCCCATAAATTCTATGGGCATATAAAACAACTCTAAGAACCTCTACTTTAGAAATGCTCTTCTCGCTAGCATATGGCTACGAGGCTATGATCCTAGTCGGAGTAGGGACTGGTTTACTTCGGAGAGACCTATTCAATGAAACAAACAATAAAGCATTTCTACGTGCAAGTTTGGACCTAGTTGAAGAACACCGCAACAAGGCTCAGTTAAGGATAGCATCCTACCAGTAGGGTACGAAAAGGTTCTTTGACTCTAAAGTCAAAAGAAGAGACTCTCAGGTCAGCGACTTGGTTCTGAAAGAATTCTTTTTCGGTACAAGGGAACCGAGTGCGGGGGTACTGGGACCTAACTGGGAAGGTCCATACCGCATCGCCAAGGTAATACGACCAGGAACGTATCACCTCAAGAGGCTTAACGGTTCCAAAGTACTGTAAGCTTGGAATGCTGAGCATCTTCGCCCCTATTACTAGTAATTCCGAACTCGCTCTTAATTTTCCATTTCTTTTACTTGTAAAGTTTTCCTTGTAACTTTTATGAATAAGATCTTTCTTCTTTGTCTTGAACAAATATGTCTTGTATGATCTTGTTCATTACGATGTTTTACAAGTTTCCTGTTCAGATATGTAACATTAGTCTTGTGAAGTACTCGAATTATAGAAGTGCTATCACAAATGGCTAAAAATACTTCTTTTATGTATATGTGATTTGAGTAAGTATAGTAGGCAGCCAAAAAAGAGATAAGTAATAAAACGAAAGAGTCAAAAGAAAAGTTGTGGAGAAGCAAAAGAAGAGATCACTAGTCTCCACCTCCAAGTTTTGTGGGTGCGACCTCTATATCCCTCGATTGGTCACCAACCATCTGATTAGCTGTTAGGTTATCAGGGACATAGGCCTTAGGCTGGTCATCCTCTAGAGGAGGCTCTTGTCCCTTTTGCTTCCTCAACATCATCAGCTTGGGCTATGGAAGCAAGGATGTCCTGATATTCATTCGGGAGGTCGAAGAGGTCCATCCTCGGATTCCTTGGTCACAAGCTATAGATGGCCTGTATTGCCCAGTCAATGGCCTTCGTCTCGAGTTCAAGATTTTGCCGCTTCATCTGATCAGTTAATGAAGCGACCCGCCCTTGGGACAGCTTGAGGTCCATTTTTAGAGCTCTCTTCTGCTTCTCATCATTTTCCCACAGTTGAGCTCTCTTTTCCTCCGCCTTCATGGCTCACTTAGAGTTTACCTTCAGCTCCTACTCTCTCTCGCCATACTCTTTGGTGAGTTTGACCACTGTCCCTTGGAGCTCTTTGTTCTCCTTGCCTTTCTTTTAGAGCTCAGCCTTCTGAAATTCCACTATGCAAAAGACATAATCTCTCTCTATCAAGTACTGATTCACCTGGATGTGAAACGCTTTTTCTCTGCGGCCAGAGCTACAAAGTCCCGTTTCAGCTTGGCATTCTCTTCCCTCAGCTTATAGAGTCCTCTAGTAGAGTCCAAATTGATCTTCTATTGGGTCATATGTAAGGCGAGCAAGGACTGCATGAGAAATGAAACAAGAGTTAACCTCCATTTTCCTGAAAATCATAAAAGGTAAGAAAATCAACTAATATTGGAAAGCCCTTGACAAGAATGAGTAGTTTTACCCAACTTTGTAGCAAAAGCGTTGCAGCCATCAGGTCCGCGGGTTGGGAAGCCACAAACTCCTCAAAGGCCGCAGCTAGTTGGCACTCCAGTAAGGTATACACCATAGGTTGCAGGTGTTTTGGGAGTTGTGCCATAAAATCCAGCACAAGTGTATCTGGCCTCGGAGGAACTGGCATCTTATCGACCCGTTGTTTGCTCACTCTCCTTCGAGCCGCCACGACCTCCCCCTCTCCTCTGTACGAGCTATTAGGGATCATTGAAATGCCAGGCACTTGTCTCGAGGGCACCCTTGAGTGAAAAGCCTGGTAAGGCTACGATCCCCTCGACTACACCTCTAAGCCCTCCGGCTTGGACTTCAATTCCTTCTCAGCTAGTAGCTGCTTCCTCTTCTTGGCTCTCTGGCCCATGGTTTTCTACTTAGTGGTGTGAGTAGCTGCGGGCCGAGAAGCTTCCCCATGTCATTCTGTGGTGTTCGTGCATCAATCTATATCCCTCCCATGGGGGTATTGCCAGGGATTGCCTCGGTTGGCTCAGTGAGGGTGATCCTAGGAAATATGAACCCCGTAGTCCTTGTCGTCCGCCTTGGAACCCTGGGTGGCATGGTCGTTGTGCGCCATAAAAACATGTTAGCGAAAAGGTCACTACAGACAAAAGAAAGAGGTTCTAAGTGTAAGGGTACTTATGGTCTAAAGGTTCCAGAGATGCTTCCATATTGAAAAAATCGTATTTTCTTAGGTTGACTATAGTCACGAGCAGTCTTGCGTTGCGACTTTGCTCGGGTAGATTACCGAATGCCACAATTTGGTTAAAATCAGTCAGAGTCATCAATCTGGTAGTTTTATTTCCTGCAATGAGACAAAAAAGTTCGTTAAAAACAAAAGCTGAAGAAAAATGAACAGTTCGCAATTTGAAGGAAAGGAAAACCTACTCAGCTCCCTAAACTAGTAGACGTCGTCATACTAAAAAAAAAAAGAAAAATTTGGTTTTATAAGCCCTAACGTTACTGGGGTAACCAAATATTCTTCTCTCGATCGTAGATCGTTTTGAGAGGTAAAAAAAGTCTTTGTCCTTGCTCTTCTTCAGATAGTAAGCACATGCAAGCTCCAGCGCTGTCAGCTCGCCAAAATTTTTGCCACATGCGATATATATAGCAATAGCTATCATATACGCATTAGGCGTCAGTTGTAATGGCACGAACTCCAAGTGATCGAGGATTAATCTAATGAACGGGTGAAAAGGTATCAACGGCCCACATTTAAAGATCGTCTTTGAGATCATGGCCATTCCCTCTGGGGGATTCCAAGCTGTATATGTCCTTGCTGGTAGACATCCACGCTAAGCGCGTACTAGTCCACTACCTTCTATATCTCACCTCAGCTGGCCATTGATAAGGTCTCCAGCCCGGGACCCACTAGGGCACTTGGCACCTACAAGCTCGTCCCTTCAGCTACTCTAGTCGCTGAGGCATCTATGGCTCTTAAAGTCTGAAAAAAGGGTGACACACATAGATAACTCAGTCTCCCTATAGTGTTCCATACGATGACGTGGAAGAACAAAAGAAACCCTAATGTGCCTTCCTTAACCTCTAGAAAAACCCTAAAAACGCTTGGGGATTCGTGCCCTAAGTTCTCACTCTTTATGAAGGAAAAAGTCCTCTTCTCACCGCTGTCCGAAAATACGTACCATAAAAGGTTGTTAGACAGTTCATACCCACCATTGTCGCAAAATTCAAGCAATCAGAAAAATAATAAAAGAAAATGAAGGAGAAATCCTCACTACCTCTTGGCTGCTAGGAATGAACTTCCTGTTGTAACGAAGAGTGCGCATCAACTAGAAAAAGGGCGGACTGATTTCGTGAGAGTTTTGTTTTTTCTCTAAAAGTATGAGTTCTATGACAAAACTTGAAGCGAGGTTTATAGGGGGAAAAACGACGATTAATTTCCCTAGGCAAGTGACGCTTGAGCGTGATACGTTTCTCTCCATTGATTGCCACCACGTGTCGTTAATCCGTGAGAAAAGTAACCTCCATGCTTCATGAATGTCAATTGACGCTTCCCTCCATTGGAGCAACCAAGAGTCAGCGCGGTTATCTCCGCCACATTAAATGTGCCCTTATCTGCATTTAATGCTCTGAAAGGGAATGTTGTTTCAACATGGTTTGCATTTAATAAGCATGATTGGCAATTATTGCGCAATAGACACGCCTATCAAAATAAAAATTATTTTATTGGCCAGACTAGCTGTCAAGCACAACAGATAACATCTGAAGAGGTCGTTTGAGTAAAACACTCTTCGCCGTGTATCGGTTTCAAGACAATGTGATTCCTTGCTTTCGGTAAAAATGTACTAAGTATTTTCAGGTCTCAAGTTGCGGATAAGATTCAAAGCATGTCAGTATGGCATTGAGTAGGGTCTGACCCAGTTGGTTGAACTTGTGGGAGAAGGCCACCTCAGGTTGCTTGTGCTATTCTTAGAGGTATATGTTGTGACCTCCTTGCGACTTGATTAGCTTGACCAAACATCATTCGGGACAAGTCAAGTCGTGGCATAATCACGAAGTTCTCAAGGTTCAATCCTTAAACCTTAAAAACTAGGGGACTTCAGTTATGCCTAAAAGTCGGGTGGCGATGAACTCTGCCGTAAAAGCCAATCGAATTCGTGGGAGGCTTTGTGCGCTAGACGTTACCATGTCGCATAATGACGAAGAGGTATGGTTCTCACTGCGGCAGTGAATACCTGTCATTGCAGTGGTTAGGAATCGTCCACCTGCCTGAGCCTCTCTCTCTCTCTCTCTCTCTCTCTCTCTCTCTCTCTCTCTCTCTCTCTCTCTATATATATATATATATATATATATATACATATTCTTTCTATATTGTAACTCAGCTCGCTACATGCGACCTGGCTGTAACCACCTATTAATACAACTACAGTGGACGTAGGAATCGCTTTTGAGTATCTAAACCATTTTAAAAACTGTCTTTTATTTACTCTCTTGCTACATATTTCCATATCACGTGTAACTTCTAAGCCTGTTTAGCATTTTGCACGTGTGAGTCATTGGTGTCAAAATCAAGCATCAACAATTGGGATAGGTCGTTTTCTACTTAGTGGATTGACGACAGGATGAATGGTAAATCGCTGGTGAATTTTTAGATGGTTGCTCTACAATGAGCAATTTTTTAGATCAAAGAGTGGCTTTGATACCATGTTTGTTTGAAGAATTGTGTGTTTCAATTCATTTATTAATTCAGTAAGAGTTACTGGCTTTATATAGGGATGATACAATCTATGGAATGTCCTAATTATGTCAATTACAATATATAGACATAATTAATAGATTACAAGATATTAAGGACATTATGAGTAGGGGTGGACAGGTTTGGGTACCTGTTCTTTTTTGGAGGAACCAAACCGAAACTGGAATTGGAATTGGCTGGTTCCTGTAATATATAACCGGAACTGGAACTGGAACTGGAACTGCTAGTCCCGGTTCCGAATACCCCAGAAAATTACAAAGTGGTCCCTGTTAGTTTAAAAAATGACAAATTAACCTTTAAAAAATTACAAATACACCCCATATCAAAATTCAAAACAGCATAAATTAAAATGACGTGGCAGCAGTGACACAAGAAACGAGTGAATTTGAGATAAGGTATTAGTCTTCTTCTAGAAGATGTTTTTTCATTTTAGCCAAAATCTGAAATGGAGTTTAATTTCAATTAGTCTAAACCTAATCGGTGCAATCTTCCTCATCATTTTTCAAGGACGAACACAGCGTGGTTCCCAGACCAGTCACCCTCTCCCTACCACAGCAAACGCCATTCCAGCTAACCATCGAATCGGCCCACAATGTTGTTCTCTTCTATTATTATTTTTCACATCTGAGTTTCTGGGTTTTCATTGTAACGACACAATGCAAATAGATTACTTTGTTTAATGGGTTCTCTCATTTTGTGATTCATGATTTGGTTTGAACTCCAACCTAGAAGTGGTGATGTTTGAGCCTAGATGTATTATTCTAGAGTAGAAGATCCTCAAGATTGTTGATGAAACCTGCAGAATCTTGCTTTCCAAACTATACAGATATCCTATAGATTTGTCTCTCAATAGCCTTCTATTTAATACCCAATTGTCCTTTTCTTCAATTTCATCATCATCATCTCCATCTCTCAACATCTTCTGCCTCTTCTACCTTTATTTTATTAAAGAAATATTTTCAATACCATCTATCTAATTTTCAATCATGGGTGGTGAAACTCAACCTCAGTTTCATGTTCTTGCTATTGATGACAACGTTATTGAGAGAAAGTTGATTAAAAAACTCCTTAAAACTTCTTATCAGGGTAACAATGTGGTTCTTTAATTTCTTGTTTTTATTTGTTTAATTTTCCAGGGAGTTTTGTGTTGAGATTAATCAAACTTTTTGTATGGTTTTGTTTTTTTTCTTTTTCCAGAACTAAAACCCCGGTTCGTTCCAGTTCTCGGTTCCTGCAGGGATGGAACTGGAACCGAAACTGTAAAATGTCGGTTCCAGGTTTTCAGAACCGGAACCGATTCTATGGCAGCCAATTCGAGGTAGGAACAGAAGGCTACCCTATTTTTTTTCCCACCCCTAATTATGAATATGCTAAAACTAACAAAATAAAAAGATCATGAGATACTCAGTAAATAACTAAATATTACTGAAATCTCGACACATAACGCATTCCAATATGAAACTATACAATTTCCTTTGTTCGCTTATAAATGGAGTTACCCAAGTAGGTTTACTCAATGTTTATCATATAAATCTAGGACTTGAGCATGAAACTCAATGATTAGATCATGTATTGTTTATAATTTTGTTTTATAAATTTTCAAAGTTTAATAATGTGTGTACGTACTTAGTAAAATTGGTAAATCAGTATATTTATGGATTTAAATGGCCTTCACTTACTTAAATTTTTGGAGCAAGAAATTATGAGCTTCTTAATCTTTTAAAAATTAATAAATTTGGTTAAATGCATCCTAGGAGAAATTTTGTTAAATAAATCATTGTCTCCATTTTAAAGAAACGGCGGAGAAATCCTAGAAGAGGGACTCTTGAATATAAACAAATGCATCCTATCATAAATTAATCTTACACCTATGACCATGCTACATCTGATATTGTACAACAAAAAATAAATAAATTTGTAATGTATACATTCACATTAAAAATCACTAATTATATGTCAATTATCATAGGATAGATGAAAGAAAATTTTTTATACATGACTCAGAAAAAACTTTTCTTGAACTATTATTGTACATAATTTTTTTTCTTTATTATTCTTAAACATTGTTTAGGTTGTCTACATTCGGAGCTCTCGTCATGTGGTTCATAAACACCGATCTGCTGGTTGCCTGGGTGACCTCATTAATCTCGTTAAATATTTAACCATCTTCACCATTAGACGAATAGCATGATCGGGAAAAAGAGTTGAAATCAAAACCATCCACATCAAAAGTACCTCTCCTACTACTTTAAGAAGTGCATTATCTTCACAGGAATGTGTGAAAGCAGATATAGACAACGTCTAAGTGAGTGCAGTTGAAGTAATGGCAATCCACATAATTACCGCTAAAATCCATATAAAAGCCTTGCTCCGAAATGGTAAGCCACTAATAAGAAATAGTATGATACTAAGAGAGGCTAGCTACAAAACCTGTGGTGTTACAACTCAAGAAAAGAGTTTATGCATGTGGGTTTTGATCAGCCGTTATGGAAGACCCTGCCAAGTGACCCAGAGAGGTGTCTTGCCATAAACCACCGGGAGGATTTACGCCTACTTGGAATGCCATGGTAGCAATCAGTGATGCTACTACCATCAAGCTGCTATTCTTCTTTCTCAGCCAATCATTCGAATTACCTTTAGGTTGGGATTTATATTCATTTGTAGATAAATGAATTTCTGAATTGTAGCAGGTCGAATCAACTCTCTGGTGTCGTTATCTTTTATATCCAAGTACTTGGTTTGTGATAAAATATCCAATGTTGTGAAGCCATTTGTGTTAAGTGCATTCACTTCTATTCTAGTGCTAGTTGTCAAAAACTTTAAGGTGTGCAGGTTCAGACAAAGAGAAAGGTTCCGTTAAATTCAATGAATGTCATGTGCTCCAAATGATATTCTGGCCTTCGAGCACGATCCCTCCACTGGTGTCGCGGAGTTGCCATAATTCGTTCTGGTGACTTATGATTTTTATGGAATTAAATTCAATATCAGAAGAAGATAACCTATTCATTATAGGCTGATTAATTAGTTGATTCAGTAAATATCATTAAGTGAAAAAACACTCTCTTAATATGCATATTTAAAATGATGACAGTCGATCAAAAATATGTTAATTGGAATATGGGAAGGCCGAGACTGTGGTAATCGGAACAGGGAGGCCGAGACTGTAGTAGAGGTGTTAACGGTGATGGAGGCGATTTAGAGGAAAAGATCGTGACTAATTACATGGGTTTGGGTAAAATTCTTGATAACTAAGATAATATTATTTTAATATATTTACAATGTTAATGTATGATTGGTTTGTAGTACCAATTCAGCATTCTGAGTTTGGTACAATGACAGCAAACGAGATTTTCTCTAATTGATTTGTAGTTTATAATCTACAAGAGTAATTAATTACAGGTTACTATAAATAACTTATTTCACAAATAAATATCCTTAGTTCGCTTTACATGCCGTTACCACCTCCACTACTGTATCGGCCGCCCTTTTCCGATTACCAGAGTCTCAGCCTTCTCATATTCCAATTAACTGAGTTTCATTTTCCAATAAACAAACATAAATCAATCAAAAAATTTAATCTTTGAAATGATAAATAATGAGTTTTTGATTATTCCATATGAAACTCAACTATTTTTAATCTTGTTAATGAATGGTCAACTATTTTCAAAAATAAATATCCTTAATTTGCTTTAACGTTTAACCACCACTAAGTAACCGAGTGGTCAACTAGGACTCTTAAGTGTATTATTGAAAATGTAATATGGGTGGTTACTGAAGTCTTACTCGGACGATAGTTTTAGGCAATGTTTTGAAAACCGGACCGGACAATGACCCGTTCAAGGGTCTGGTTTCCGGTTTGACCAGTTGGATCGGTCGGTTGGACCGTAATTTGTAAAATAATTTTTAGTCCCTAAAGGTTTGAAATTCATCAAAAACACCCCTATAATAATCCCTTAAGGTTTGAAATCTATCTAAAACACCCCTGTCACGCGAAGATTCTGGTGAGTGGTGGTGGCAGCGACTATCGACGGCCAATCGAAGCTGGAATCTTGGGGCTTTTGATGTGTAGGTGCCGGCTACTCTGATGGTGCTGCCAGGGAGTTCCATCGGCGTCGGAAATCGCCAGAATCAACAAAAGAAGTTTGACGGTCGCGTGAAGTTCAGGTGGACGGCGGCGACGATGGCTGGACGACGGCCTCTGAAATGGCAGGGTTTTGTAGTGGAGATGCTGTCAAGTCTAATGGCGGTGATTTCTCCCTCGATCGGTACCGGAATTCGGTGGGATTCAATTGCGATTGGACCGCGATTCAGCATTATTCCAACAGTCCAACCGCAGTCCAATCCGGTTTAAATGCAATTAACGGTTTTTGAAGTATTTCGGACCGGAAATGCCGCCAGTCATCGGTCAATTCGGTCTGACCGGACCGTCCGGTCCGGTTTTTAGAACCTTAATTTCAGGATCCTGAAGGATTAGTTGAGGTGTGTGTGAGCTGGTCTGGATATATATATATAACCTCTCTATAGTCATAATAGTGGGACCAACCAATTTATTATAATGAGGAGGTTATAACCTAATAGAAGTGCGATTAAAAAAATTATTGTTTTGATTTAATTATACTTAGTGTGAGTGGTATAGAGATAAAATATATACTACATTAACGGAATTACATTAATATTCCAATAAGAAAGTATACAATTTTACATCTAGTACTTTAACATGCAATTGAATGTTGACATGTATTGTTTATAAATTTGTTTTGAATCTTTGTTAAAGCAGTGGTTATAGATGAAAATGAGGGTCTAGCAGAGGCATCTCCACCCCATAAAATGCAAATGAGGTCTATAAGCTCTTCCAATCGTCCATCACTATTCTCTGGAAGCGCAGGCCTTAGCGTTCCTCCTCCAACTTCCATTGCAATCTAATCATCATATCACACACAAAAATTAATTACTGCTGACTGTTATTTGTTTTTAATTACTTTTGTTTGAAAACCAACATCTAATTTAAACATTTCTTTAAATTTTCTTTTTCATCCTTGAATTGAATTAATGTTAATGTTATACATACCCTGGTCGGACCATAGTCTGTCTCAATATATGGATGATTTCCTGTTAAGAGCTCATTCAATATGATACCAAAACTATAAACGTCGCTTTTTTCATTATAAGGCTCACATCGAATCACCTCGGGCGCCATGTAAACATAAGTTCCTGAAATGAAGAAATACCATAGCAAAATATATTTATGATTAATTTCCTAAAGCAAATATTGCTATATACAAATCCCTTATTAAATTTGGAAATCATTTTATAAAATTAATGTGAGGTTCTTACCTGTTTCGCCAGTGAGTGCCATCTCTTCATCACACAAGTATCGAGCATGGCCAAAGTCGGCCACTTTTACGTGCTTAGAATCATCCAAAAAGATGTTGCTTGGCTTCAAGTCACGATGAATGACCTTTGGTTTTTGTTCATGAAGATATTGCATTGCCTGAGCAATCTCCAATGCCGTATCCAGCCTCTCTTTAAACGGAGGAATTGGAACACTCC